>APFE031345472.1:42260-118547 GCA_000404065.3 Pinus taeda | reverse complement strand
GGGAGATTGTAATGTTTCCAGGTGACACCACCTGCCCGGGCTACCCCTGCCACCAGTAGAGGACGTGGTCTACCTCCTATAGCTCCTACTTCTAGTTCTTCAGCTTCTAGAGCACATCAGACTCCACTGCCATCTTCACCAGCATAGGCACCAACATCTACATCTAGAGGGAAAGGGAAAGCTGTGGCATTTTCTCGCAAGAGGGGCAGAGGAAATCAATAGGATTAGACTTTCATTTTATTGTATATGACATTATGACATGATGAGATACATTATCATATTTTTTGTTGATATTTTGACGCTGAGTTGGGACTCAGGAGTCAGGACTTACTATTCAGGACATGATTCAATGTTATGTGTGATTTTAGCGCTAGAAATGATATTAAACATCTTACATATTAGTTTTTTTATCATATTTATGTGTCAATGTATTTATTTTATGTTGTAGATGGTTTAGATATTAAAAAAAATGAAAAAAAAATGAATATTTTTGTACCAAACAATTTTTTCCCGATTTTTCCGATTTTTTTCCGATTTGTTCCCTGTGCCGATTTAATCCCGATCGCAATTTTCACAACATTGATAAATAGAGGTGAGCGTGCAACATTAAAGGATATGAAATTTTGATAGAAAAAAAGGCAATGGTGAGATCAAGCTCTTCCTGTTTCTTCTTTTGGAAAATCTTGTCCATTGGACCAAGTGAAATTGCCTTTCTTTTTGCTGCTTGTCCTCCACTAGAACTCTCAAATGGGAATTTGTTGCTGCCTTTCCTCAAAAATGGAAGGGGGTCATGATTCTTGGTTTTTTTTTGACTTTGCAGCCCCATTTGCCATACTAACAATGAACTCTCTTTCCATTTCTTTCTTCTTTTGTAAAGAATTTTTTGTACAAGCTCTAACTCCACAACCTAGTTAAGCCAACAAATGGCTTTTCACATGGTGATATGTACTTGTGAAAGTATTGTGGAAAAAGATGCATATTTCTCAATTTTCTTTAGGAGGAAGTCTTCCTTCAACATTGCTTGCAATAGAGGGAATACTTGCAACAGAGTAATGAAATTGGGGGAGGAGGGGCATCTCCAATGGGGACATTCTTCCCCTTCCTTTGCCCCCTACTTGCTGCACTGAGCCATGAATACTGTTAAAAAAAAAAAAAAAAAAGGTCCACAAATTTGTAAAAGAAATGCATATACAAACTGCTGTAATACAAATGCAAAAAAATAGAGAAGAAATGCAGTTACCTGTTGCTTTAATCTCCTTGAAAATTCTCCAAACCCTTGGCTCCTTGCCCCGAACTCCTAACAACAAACCCACAACTCACCTATTGCAAAAGAAATGACACAATGATACAAATTATAGGCATTTCCACCCTTTTATGGCCGCATGGGTCCCTGTTTGCCGGATTCGTGTTCGGCTTTCATGAGACGTTGTGTCCGAATGGGACACGATCCAGATTCGTTTGTGCCCCCTTCGGACACAACGTGTCATGAAATCCAGACAGAAATTAGGTCGAATCGTATCCGATTCGACGGATTTGGACACACGGCCCTCTAACAACGAATCTGGTTTCAGAGGATTGTTATCATTTATGAATTATCATTTGACATTTCTGCATTGTAAATCTAAAAGTAAATTACTAAATTGAATCCATCTCTTGACATTATGGAATGTTCCTTCTAAATTCATCATTTGGCATGATGCAAGGTACATCTAGTTTAAATTAATAAATTCATCATTTGACAATGAAATTATGCAATGCGCATCAAATTTTCAAAAACGATAAAAAGTAAACATAGAAAGAACTGAGCAGTGAAATACTAGTAAATTTCTCAAAAAATACCAAATAATATAAATAAATACTAAGTCTTAAGTTTTAATATACTTGAAGTTTTTTATTTTATTTTACTTTTAAAGTTTTAATATAATTTATTTATTTTTAAAAAAATTTAAGTTTTATCAAGTTTTAAGTTTTAATATAGTTTCATTTTTTTAATTTTTTCACATATTTAAATTTGTATTTTTTTGTTTTGTTAATGTTCTATAAAAATTGTTAGATAAGAAAATGAGTCCCCCCTATGTCCCCCTTGTGTCCCCCCTGCAAAGGAGTTGCGTTTCGTCACCAGAAAAACATCCCCTGGAGTTTCTCGAAAAAGGGGATGTGGGGGAAACGTTTCCCTAGGAGTTTCCCCGTCCCTGGAGTGTGGGGTAGCATTGGGGCGCATCCCCCACCCTGGGGGACGCATCCCTGTGGAACACTGGTTTGAACAAGATGGAAGGAGGCATAGTTAGGCTGTTACTAACATGCTCTAGTTAATGACATTGACTTTTTAATATGCAAGAACTAAAAGGAGGCCCCATCTGAAGGTGTGCCTCTCACCAATAACAAATGAATGGTAAATAACATATAACCATGCAATAAAAGATAACAATAGACCTTCAGTAGAAATGACAACAACGGATTCTAATTATTGAATGATCATATTGCAGAGTCTTGTTGAGTCTTGGCTGGGGTGAGTACTTGCCTAATACTTGCCCTTGAAGCTTGTCACTTTCCAGAATCGTGAGAATGTCACTATGACTTGCCATCTAAGTCAGCTTACATGAGGACACAAGACATGCAAGACATGGAAATTCGAGTGTCCTACACACACACACACATATATAATTAATACTAAATAGATATTGTTTACACAAATTCTCATTCATGATACAAATTCAAATAGATCTAGATTCTACATTGTAAATTTAAAATTTGTAAGTTTTACTAAGTAACATTATGCATACAAATACAATTGTGACAGATTCATCAATGATCCAATAGGATAAAGACAAGAAATTGCAGTTTTCTCATTAAGTCGTAAAAATCAAGGTGTGTTACATGGGTGTTAGTGATGCCAATGGAAAATGGAAATAAAAAATACAAAACAATTTCAAGGTAGTAGGTAGCTCATCATTCATCAATATCATCATGAAAATCAGCATCATTGTCATGGTCACCACTGCTCTCCTCTACTGCATCCTCCTCTCTTTATCCAATGTAATCTCTGCATCTGTTGGTGTGGAGGATGACCTTGAAGAGTATCACCATCATCAAAAGTGATAGGCTCTAGCATTGAGTCATTAAGATCCAAGTTGGCCAATGCCAACTGAACTTTGCTGTCCAAACCCATATCATCAGGAAAGACAACCCACATCTTTGTCTTTCCCTTCAACCACTCATTCCTCTACCCGTAAATAAGAAGAAGGTTGGTGTGCACATAAACCATTGTTTTTGCCCTGGACTGCTCAATCTTGCTCTTCTTGACACTATACAAATTTCCATATGTGCTCCAATTCCTCTCGTAACAGGAGGGTGAAATCACTTGAGAGAGGAGCCTCATGGCTAACTATTGTAGAGGAGGGCTTGTTGCCCAATGAGTTGCCCACCAAGAATAGGGCTTCTTAGCCCCCCTGCCTCTAATCACATCATAACTTGTAAATCACTCAGTGCCAGTGGAAAACTCTGCAAAGGCATCCTCCACTTCATCAAGGGATGCTCTATCCTAAAATATCTACCTCAATGCATCCTTACTCCCCTGTGAAATTTCACCATCCATGTGAGGAGGGAATTTGCGAGAAGGTCCACCATTCAACCACTCATGGCCGTAGTATTTTGGGTTCAATGAGCAAGCCAAACAATTCAAAGGTGTGCAATTCTTGTCCCATCTGCTGACAAGAATATCTTGTATGGTGGTGAAGAAGGCCTTTGATGATGTCTCATACTAAGGGCACTCACTCTGTAAAATAATGGTCCTCACAGACTCAATCATGGAATCCTATCCCCTCATAAACCTCTACTAGGATGGGTTGGTTTGTATTTGCGAATTGTAGCAAAGAAATGATAGGGCCATGATCTTAATAGTGAGATCTACCCTCTCCCACCAAGCATCATCTAACACTGTGTCCTCGACTCTTTTTGGGGCAGCTTGATCTGTCTTTTTCCAAAAAGACCAAAACTCTAAACTAACCATGGCCCCAAGAGCGATCTTGACCTCCCTCAACCTCTTCAACATGATTAATGAAGAGACAAACCGTGTATTTGCAATCTTCAACAATGAAAGATGGGTGTACTCCTTGTAGATTGTGAGGGCATTTGTATGATTTTGTACAAAGTTACGAATATGTTGTGCATCCTCAATAATATTTCCAATCCAAGGCACATCAGAAGCAATAGATTTAAGTGCTAAATTCAAAGAATGGACAATGCAAGGTGTCCAAAATACTTGTGGATATTTAACTTCCACAATCATGCCGACAACCTTGCAAACAGGTGCATTGTTTGTAATGATTTGCACACAAGAATCAACACCTACATCTTCAATAACTTTAATGAACAACTCACCAATATATTGTGCATCCTTGTATTGGCCAAGTACATCCACTAATTTCAAGAAAATTGTTAAAATTGGCAACTAGGGCCAAACTTCATGTGGGCCATCTTATTCATGGCTGATAATATTTTTATTAGATTCCCCTCGTCTAGAAGTGTAGGATTGATATAAAGATCATCCAATTCCGATAAGTATTCATGGAGATATGAATTTATTTTGATTATGGAATTATTATCAAGCCAACCTACAACTCATGTAGGCTCAGATGCCCAACAGTCACATCTATTCAAACATCATCATTTGTGTATAAATACAAGAGGAATTTTCCTCATTTGCACTTACTCATCTCATCACATCTCTCTCTACTGCACAGAAAAGAGTCTATTCTCTACTGCACAGAAAAGGGTCTCTCCCTCATACATGTGAAGCCGGAGGCTGCTGAAACTGAAGCTGCAACTGTAGAAGTAAAGTTTGACCTGTGTGGACCAAAAGATCTCCTCATCTGAACTATATTGTAGGTTCATCTGAACCTCCTCTAAAAGCCGCAACTTTTGGTGGTGGAATCAAGGTAATTCGACGGACGGTTTGCAAGATATCGACTGCCCTAGTTTGAAGAACGCTGCTGAAACTGAAGCTGCAACTGCAGAAGTAAAGTTTGACTTGCATGGACCAGAAGATCTCCTCATATGAACTATGCTGTAGGTTCATTTGAAACTCCTCTGAAAGCTGCAACTTTTGTGGTGGAATCAAGTCAATTCGACGGACGATTTGCAAGATATCGATTGCCCTAGTTTGAAGGAAACCGCTGAAACTGATGCTGCAACTGCAGAAGTGAAGTTTGACCTGCGTGGACCAGAAGATCTCCTCATTTGAACTGCGCTATAGGTTCATCTAAACCTCCTCTGGAAGCCACAACTTTTGGTGGTGGAATCAAGCCGATCCGACGGTCGGTTTGTGAGATATCGTCTGCCCTAGTTTGACGATGAAGCCGCTAATGTTGATGCTGCTGATCTAGGGTTTTCTATTGCTGATATAAATCAGATTTATTGTACTATTTCTCTCTGTTGAATTATTGAAGATAAAAGAAGATTTGATCAAAGGGTTTCCCCACACATTGTGGGGTTTGTCCCTAGCTAGCTGCCACAACTTGTGTCTCTTGTCTTGGCTTGTCTTCTGTCGATCATTTGATGTTCTATCTGCACTTTACTTTATGTACATGTGATTGCTAATCTGTGGAATATAATAAGGAAAAGAAGTAAATTGTTATAAGCATAGAACATACCATAACTTAAGATGGTATCAGAGCTGAGGTGAAGACAAAGCTCGAGCAAGAGCAAGAGCAATCACCGAAGAGAAGATTGGTGAGGCTATCCTAAAAGAACTATGGGGTCCTCAACATTCTTTCCTGTCGAGGACAAGCTCCGTGAGAAAGATGACTATCACGGATGGAAGATGTCTATCGATTTAACCCTAGAAGATCAAGGAGTGTTGGACCATGTGAGAGGCAATATTGTTGAGCCTCCATCAAATGTATCTGCTGCTGCTAGGAACAAATGGAAAACCAGAGAATTCAAAGCAAAGAAGATCATCCAGGACTCTATTGACAAGCACATGGTGGCCTACATCTCCAACCTAAACACCTCCAAGGAAATCTACGATAGACTAGTGAGTTTATTTAAAGTTAATGATGCAAATCAAGTTTTGTTTCTTAGAAATAAGCTGAGGGAAATCAAGAAGGGTAAAGATGAGAGTATGCAAGCATACTTCTTAAGAATCACCAAGATCAAGAACGATCTCGTATCTATTGGGGAGACTATTACTGATAGGAAATGGCACTCACGACTCTTGGAGGATCACCATCCGAATGGTACGTGTTCACGACTACTCTTCTGAACAATAATGTAATTCCTGGTTTCGAGGAATTAATGGCTAGATGCATTCAGGAAGAAACAAGGGTAGAAGAGCAAGAAATGCCCTTGCCTAAAGGTCCTCCTGCTGCCTTTTCTTCTCATGCTAAGAAAAGAAATAATTCCGGGACTAAATCAAAGGGAAAGGCTGTATAAGGACCTGCGGTCCGGTTGACTCCCTCCGTGCGAAGTGCGAGCAGCTATGACCAAAATGTGTGAAGTTACATGTGAAAAATGCGCATAGGTGGATGAGTGATGGGTTATTTATAGCGTGGGGACGAACTACAATGCCCACGGGTTGACCTCACATAGATTGGCAATTTGGGCAATGATTGTTGGCTGACCAACAATGGACAAGGTGAATAGACATGATGTGAGGGCATGGTGCACGCGGTGGATGAGTCGGCTGGGCAGCTCGACTCGCCCAACCGCTCATATATATTGCTGGATGTGTTGGAGCATTTGGCATCGATTCGAACACACATCATTCGGTGATCACAAGAGGAGGTGCGAAGTGTTAGAGAGTCGCAGCAAGGAGGCACAATTCTTATGTGACCGCTCTTGGGCAACACTACACAGTGAAGGCATGCAATCTTGGTTGAATCTTTACAGAGTTTTCAATATGTAAAGTTCTTATTTATTTATTATTTACTATATTGTAAATATTATTTTGTTGTTTGTCTTCTATCAAGTCTTTGTTGAATCTTTCTAGAATCACTGGGACTTGCTGAATCCTAGGCTAGTTATGTCTTTGTTGTGGTCGAGTGTGATAACATTGGATGATAAGAAGTCGTCTCAAAGAGGGTTTCACATCAAATTTGTTCCTTTCTTTGTTGGTGCATTTTTCCCTTCTTAAAAATTATGAAATCAAATTCGCAAGGGTTACTTCACCAATCAAACTCATCCATGAAAATATAAAAAGAAGATGATGAAATCCACATTGAAATGCTCTTAAAATATTTTCTCTAGCCTTACATTGAGCGAAGCCCTTTGAAATTCTTCAATGGCAAATGGACTGTTGGAAAATGCAATATGGCAACTATTAATTCAGTTTTTTCCTTAACCTTAATATTTACTTGTGAAGTTTAATTATTCTCTAGACTCAAAATAAATTATTTTTACTTGTGAACTTTAACTATCATCTAGACTCAAAATAAATTCTTTTACAAGTACATCTTGCCTAGAAGGGTCATATAAACATGATGTTGACTCTCTTGACTCATGACAATAAATCTTATGGCCTACCAAACCCTAGAAGCATGAAGAACATGCTTTTACCTGAAGACCATCAATAAGAAGCACGAAACAATGCTTTAAAATAATAATTTTTCTTTCTTCTTTTGTTTGTTACATAGGATATCCATATTGAAATGAGTACAACAACAATTATGAAGACCAAAAGTAGTTACATTTCCAACACTCCCTCTTAACTAGGGAGCTATTCATAATTGTACATCTAGTACAACATCATTCTCATACTGAAAAGTTCTCAGAAGAAGAGTTGAATTGATAAGGAAACTGTAAGCATCAACATTATGACCATTGAATTCATTGAATATTTTGATGAGTATTTTGTTGAATTGAATTCCCTCTCAAAAATAAAGATCACCGAGTTTTCCCCCTTGTCGGGTTTTGTCCCAAGAAATTTTGGTGTCTCTTGATTTATTGTTTTTTGTTATCTCTATTGCTCTATTGAAGTTAATGGTTTAAATTTTTCTTGTATGACAACTTAATGACTGGAATTCTCTAAAGAAGTCAAATTGTATCATTGGAAGTAGTTATCAGTTTGAAAAATTGTGCTAATCTTGTTTGCACTAGAAAATCAACATTGCTTTTATAACTTTATATTGAGCTAAATCCCTAGTTGTTAATTTTAGGTGTGTTCTATGCTGAGAGCAATTTACTTCAATTTTTCACATTAACTCAATATCAATTCTAAATTAGCAATCACATTTAGCATTATAGTAAAATGCAGATAGAACATAAACATAAATCGTAGAAGACAAGCCAAGATAAGAGGACACAAGATGTGGCGCTAGCCAGGGCCAAACCCTAATGTTGGGAAACCCTTGATCAATTCTTCTTATGTTCTTCAATAGTTCATCAGAGAGAGATAGTACATATACATTAGAAGTCAACATTTTGACTTGTCAGAATAGGTGCAGAGATCTTCTATAGGAAGATGACACATGAGGTAGCAGATCTGAACAAAGGTGATTCCATCACCATGTTGTACCCATCACTGTGTTGCACTTCATTACACTATGCTGTACTCATCACACTGCATCCATCATCACTGTGCTGCACCCATTATGCCGCACTTCATCATCACTAAGCTCCATCATGCTGCTCTTTGCTGCACCACTCATGTTGCACTTTCATGCTGTACTTCATTACACTATGCTGCACTTTGCTGCACCATTCATGCTGCACTTCACTACATTATGCTGCACCATGCTGCACTTCATTATGACTGTGCTTTACCATGTTGCACTTTGTCGCACTTCATTATGACTGTGCTATACCATGCTGCACTTTGTTGCACCATTATGACTGCGCTGAACCACGCTGCACTTCATTATTGTTGACATCATAGTTTCCTTTATCATAACAATTATTGTCATTACTGCTTCCTTGTCTTGCACCACTTTACACATGTAGAAACCCTCATCACTGTTATGATACCAAAACTACTACAAAGATATTATTTTGGATCTCCTTCATTGTCAGTATGCGGAGACTCTAGTACAACTCCTCCTTATTATAAATAGACGGTAACATTGCTTCTCCTTATGTTGAGACAATGGGATTGTGACTGCGTCTTATTATGAGATCACCGAGATGCATACATACAAGTCCGAATCTCACTATGATATATTGAAGATTCTGTCACAGTTATGCCGAGACTGTTAGGGCTAGTGTAGGATTCAAAGATCCCTTTCTTCCATCAAAAGATAATCATCGTGCTTCCTTTTGCTGAGATATGCACCACCGAGGAGGAGAGCACTACCCTCTATATCACTGTCATCATCACCAAGACTTTATGTAATTTATCAATGTGATGATCATCCTCTATTAGGACAACGTTTATATAGCTCCTTCCTTGACAACGAAGAGCCCTCATTATTATCTGTGGGCTAGGGTATATCCTCTCATTAGGGCTGTGTATGGAAGCCTTTCTAGAACAGTGAATAGGTCTCTTATAGACCTGTGTTTAGGCTTCTCCTGCTGCATTGAGGAGGCCTCCTTCAGAACAATGTTAAGGTCATGACTACATCGAGGGCTCTCTCTTCGTGACAGCGTTGAGGGCTCTCTCTTCATGACAATGGTAGGATCTAGAGCATCCTCTAGGGCAGCGTAACATCTTAAGATCTCTCCTGCCACCAAAACCCAAAGACAAGTGGAAAGGGAGAGATCACAAGAGGTAGGTATAAAATGACTTGCAAGGCACCTCTATTTATACTAAAATGTGGAGGACAAGTGGGGGTAATTTGGTTGCTGGCCGATCTTGATGAATTGTCACATAACACAAATATATTCATATCTCCATGAATACTTGTCAGAATCAAATGTTCTTTAGATCAATCCTACACCTCTCGATGAGAGGAATCCAAGAAAAATGGCAACTTCCATGAATAAGAAAACCCACATGGAGTTTGGCCCTAGTTGCTGATTTTAACACTAACCCTAATCTCCACAGCGATTGAGGAAAGAGATTAGATCTTGCCTCACTTGAGATCAAGGGCTTAGATTAAAACATATTCACTAAAGTAATTTACTTCACTTTTCCTAAGTTTACTTTGGCTCTATGACCCACCATCAGTGGGCGACCACATAATGATAAGAGAGTTTTTCTCATAGATTTGTCTTCAACTGACAGCGAACAACCCTTGACAACCACCAGTGTCATTGATATTGTGCCAGATGACTTCACCCCCTGAGCCAGTTATTTGTCCCTTCGCCCATCTATTGAGATCATATTTTTGAAGTGTGCCATCCAATCCTGAAGGTATGTCTTTCATTGTGCAATTGGGTGCTTATGCTTGGGTGCTTATGCTTGTTTTTATTAGGCACACTTGGGTATCGATTATTGAGTGACTTGGAAGGAGGAAGGGTTTTGAATGAAGTCTTGTTCCTTTACCTTAACTAGGGGGTTAATTCTCAACCCTAGTTCCGTGGGATCTCACCTACTGGCTTATAGCTTTAGGATGGACACTACTTGGGAAACTCCTATTTTGGTAGCGCAATCCCACTTTCCCATTCCACATTTTTCACTCCCCTATGCACATTACATTCCCAATTTCATCATCTCCCCCTTTGGGTCCATAAGGCTCTGGTACTCCCCCTCCCCTTGTCCACATGTCTAGGTCAGGCCTAGAACGATGCCCTGGAGGTTGATGCAACCTAAAAAAAGGATAAAAGCATAATATGGCCACATACAAAAGGAAATAACACCATAAATTGTAAAAGATGGTTGGGACAATAAAATTTAACGCGTGGGCAAAAGGAAAACATGAGCTCTACCTCTTATCATTATGGTCATCACCCTAGTTCCCAAGGCCCCTATGGGTGCCCCCATGCATCATTAAGGGACCCATGTATGTTCCAACCCCTGGTGGACAATGAATTGCCCTACCTTAAGGAGGTAATCACTGCTATATCATACACATCATGCTCTCATCCCCTAGTGCCTCGAGCAATAAAATAAAAGAAAAATCAATAAAAGGAGAAAAACAAATGAAGAAGGGTGGAAAACCAAAGGTTGGGGTAACTCATGTACCACGATTGCTCCCTCCTACATTCATATACCAAAATATGTGGACATCCCTCACCATTACCACCCTTGAGCACACGGGTTTTGGCATTGAGACTGTTGTTGTCCCCATCCACCTCATCATTATTTACATGACACCTACCACTTGAAGGATGTACCTTGGACATGTCCTTCCCTCTAGGTGTTGGAAACACCTAATAGGGTTGTTTATTAACCACTCCTACATAGGGAGGTAACACCATTACATGTTCAAGGCCCCAAATTTGGAAGGGAAACCCATTATGAAGTCTCATTTTTCCCTTGATTAACAAGCTTATTCACTCAATTGCACTAATCAATTATCGTATCTGAAGGTGAGGAGACACAATGATTCATATACATGATTGGCAGGGGGTTTCATCATGGGCTAGGCAACTTAATTGGGACCCAAGCCCACCAGAGGATCATATTGACACTTGTAGGGGAAGTGTTGAGAGCCATCGGTTTCCATCATGTGTAAAGCATTATCTCATGCCATGGGTAGCCTCAACACCTTTAACAACTTATTCATTGCCCCACATATGCGAGATGATGCACTTGGACTAGCAGTGCCCCCAACCGGCTTACCAATATATTCAAGGTTTGGTAGCTAATTCGAGGCCCAAAGGAGGTTTGTCTCATCCTTGAGAAATGGGAGGGAAAACACTATCTTCCGTGCCCTCATTTTGAGTAGTCTATAGACTTATTTTTCATCAGAAGACCCATGAGACCACTACTTGTGCCCCAGAGCCACTTTTGAGCAACACATGATGTTTTACTTGGAGATCAAGGGGTCAACCTCTTGATTATCATTCATGGAGCCTTCACTCTAATTATGGCACCATGTGGACTCAATGAGGCCCTCCAAGGACCCTACTACACCTTTGCTTCATCATTTCAACTTCATTTTGGATGGCTTATTTTGCACTTTATGAGCTATTTGGTGGGTTTGTCACCAAAGACATGTTATTTTGCGCATTAAAATAATTTTAGGGGCATCTTAGGCTAATTTGATTAGGTTAGAGGATTATATATATTTAGATCTCTCCCATTGAGAGATCATCATCATCATCACTTGGATCTATCTCTCTTGAGAATTTCACACTTTTTCCTTGAATTTCTATTGGATATCTTTTGATGCATTTTGATGTTTTTGGGAGCTAAATTGGTTGTCTCTTGGAGCTACTACTTTGATCTTGGATTGGATATATCTCTTGTTATCTTGTAATTAAATTCTGTTGAAATTTTTTCATGAATAATGTCTAATGAGTGGAATGGTTGCAACTAGCTAGTTCTTTTGTGCCCTAATTTATTGAAAATCATCATAAAGATTGTTAGATAGTGGAAATGCACATGTTACTCGTTGAATAACAAGTATATCAATGTTCCTAGTGGATTGAATCTTGTTTTATTCCATGAAAGTCCATAGATCTTGGGTAGGTAGTTGTTGAAAAGTAGGTGCCAGGGCATCACTTTTTAGCCTCCTTGAAAAACAATTTAGTCAAATTTCAAATCCCACACACTCCATAGCCCAAGGGTAAGCCACTAGACCAAGAAAATTTGGTGGTCACCTCCTCTTTTTCTCCTTTTTCAAATTTTGGCCCCTACCTTAGACGACTAGCTAGGGTTACTTGTGAATTACATTAGAGGGGTGATCATGCATATTTGTTTGGATAAGCATCTGCACTGGTGTCCCCTCTACTGGCCCTCTAAGTTTGGAGCAATTCCCATGGTCTGTTTGCAAGAAAACTCAAGCCCTAGCTACATCTTTGGAAGTTCATATTGAATGTTTGTTGTTGGTGGTCTTCTATAAGGTTCGTTGGACATAGAGCTCATGAAAAATTTATCATTCTTGACCCTTTACCTATTCTTGCTTGACTTGGTGATCACATTGGAGGAATTCCTCCCATGATTATTCATGAACCCTAGGTCTCGTTTGGATTTCTTTCAAGATTTCTCTTATAGAGGGAAAAGCCTTGCATCGAAGGAGAATCATTAATCAAAGCTCTTAGAGGAGTCTTGCTTCACCTTGGTAGTCTTGACCCTAGACACACCCAATATCATTGGATATTTCTAATCCTAGGTCTTTCTTGGAGAGCCTTTCTTCATTAAGAGATAATTGAGCCTCTCCTTTGAATGGGCCTTGGAAATCACTCAATATCTTATTATTGATACCATCATTATAAGTGATTTCCTTCATCTTGAGACTCCTCCTGTCGGTGAAAGTGTGTAAAGAGCAGGGGACACTGATTGAAGTGATAGTGGGATTTTGTCGCATTGTTGTCATTTGTTCTATACCTTAGGTACCCATCCTAAGACCCCTGGTAGATTGTCTGGCAATAAGCTCTATAAGTCAACATAATTCTTATGTGCTTTTCTTGTGTTATACTTTTAGGGTAAGTGACAATAGCAAGTTGCTCACACTTGAGCAAGTGTTTTAAGGAGACTATAGGTGACTTCCGCATGCCTAGACACTTAGGCCTGTGTAGAAGTACTTACCCAAGCTACAAACATCAACAAATTTTATGTTGCAGATTATTTACATTTAAAGGAAGTATTCAAGGAAAAGTGATTATCATTATCGACATGAAGCATAAGGAAAATCACATTAATATTGATTTGGAAAATTAATTATTATTTCTAGAGGAAAATATAATTGAAAAATAAGTTATTCTTTCCAAAGAAACAGTATGATATTAAGGATTTGCGAGTGACAATGATAATGAATATAGCTCAATTCAATGAAGCAACTGTGTATAAAGAAGAGAACACCATAATTCTATTTTTACCTTGGTTTGGAAAGCTTGGAATATTTAGTTTATCTTTGTTCAAAAGACCTCGTCAACAAAAGATGAAGAAAATTATCACATGAAAGGCCTTTTTGTTTTGTTTTTGATTTTCAAGTTGTCTGTGATCCTCCAGGCTTGACCTGTGGCTTGAGGAGACACGACCTAGGGTCATCTAAGCTATCAAAGTCACTCGGGGATCGCACCCGACGTGGGCCACACCAACCCTAAGTTGATTGGATTTTTTACCATTTCTCCTCCCCCTAGCACAGGGCACAACCACCCCCCGTGAGGTTTGATCCTGGGTCGCCTCGCTGACGAGGCCCATCCTCAACCAGTTGTGCTAGTGGGACTTGACCACATGAAAGGCCTTCATCAAAAGTTGCTGGAATAAGTTATAAATTTAGAAAAGGTAGAACTTGACAATCTAGACATCGAACATATTGACAAATCAGAAGCTTGATAAATTTCAAGTCTCAGGGATCATAATCAAAGTCTACTTACATAGATTAGGAAGATTAAGAGCAATAAGAAGTCATTGGAAGACAAGTCAAAACAACTTATCAAAGAGAAAGCATTGAAGTCTTCACATAAAAATATCCATGTTGAAGAAAAGGGAGCAAATATCAATCCAGTTCAGAAAGATGCCAATCTAATTGAAATAAAGACATGCTTAGAGATTGCAATACAAATGATGGAATTTCGAAGGGAGGATCCAACTAAGAACCATTTAATTTTGGTACGAGAAGAGAATCATACCTAAAGTAAATCAATAAAACACAACAAGCATGACATGGACATTAAAATAAGAGTTCCTTATCGACATCCACATCATAAGAGCATATATCTTAACCAATCAAAATATCAAATATCGTTTAGGACAGAAACCACTAACTAATATTCAAAGAAATATTGATGTTTCTACAATTAAGCCTCATGATAATTTATCATGGAGGTGCAATGCTCTGCAAAAGATCGAATTAGTATGCTTAGATCATTTTTCGGTTTGACAATTTTGCTCGAGACTCAGGTTTATATTTGTCTCGTATCATTAAAGATGACAACTACCTGAATAGAGAGTGATGCAAGACCATTAGAAGCCATAAAAAATTACATCAAGCCTTTCCATATATATGTTTAGAGGACCAAGCATCTTCAGAGGGGAAGGCAATGCTATGGACATAGATATAAAACAATATAAAATGATATAAATAATAATGAGCTCGTAATTAAATAATAATTTTCAGTTAATGAAGGGGCATATGAAAGGACATTTCCTGACCCCCAGCTAAAAGACATAACTCTTAATGAAAGGGCACTCCTACCTAGCAATATATACACCTCATTTGTAATATCACATGCATTCTAAATACATTATTCAATATATTATTATTGCTAAAATGGATTTGTTCATCGTTTTTCAAGTATTTTGGATACTTTATTAGTGAGACATATTTGGTTATTAGTATTACAAAACACCATCTACATCCATAGAGTCTTAAGGATGTAATCGCCTTTGAAAAGAAAAGGGCCAAATTAGGCTATATCTCTCATCTAGTTGCTGAATTCCCTAGATTTTGAATCCTTTAAAGGTAAAAGTCAAGCTTAAAAGTGCTCTCAAGGTGTAATGGATGAGCACCAAACGCTGATTGAATAATGGATTTGCATATAGTCTTCTTACAATGGATCATACAATGGAGGATTATAGATTTTACTATCTCCACTTCTTGCCCAGCTAGATGAAGTTATGCTAGCCCCTCAATTGTTGGCACTAAAAAAAATGAAAGGTTTGATGATGTTCTTAGAAAGATGCATCTTTGCTGGAATGTCTTGAATTGCAGATGGAAACACTGGTGATCAAATGTGTAAAGATGCATAATCCTTGTTAAGATGGGGTTGGGAAGCAGATCTCATGCTAGATCAAAGCCCCCCCTTGAATCACCCTCAAGTTCGTGTATGCTACAATGATTTCCACCTTGCCTTTGTTGAAAAGGATGACAATCTAGCAGGGTGTTTTTAGAGGTTTTGGACATAAATATAAAATAAACTCATAATTAACTAATAATTTTCAATTAATGAAGGGACATATGGAAGGACATGTCCTAACTCCCAACTAAAAAACATAACTCTTAATGAAAGGGCAGTCTTGACTAGCAATATATACAAGGCCCTCATTTGTAATATCATATCAATTCTTTATACATTATCCAATATATTATTATTGCTAAAATGGATTTCTTTATTGCTTTCCAAGTATTTTGGATACTTTATTGGTGAGCCATATTTTGTTATCGGTATCACAGAACACCCTTTACGTCCATAGAGGCTCAAGGAAGTAATCCCCTTTGAATAGCAAAGGGCCAAATAAGGGTATATCTCTCATCCAGTAGTTGAATTCCCTAGTTTCTAAATCTTATAAAGGTAAAAGACAAGCCTAAAAGTGCTTTGAAGGTATAATGGATGAGCACCAAATGTCAGTTGAATAATGGATGTGCATATAGTCTCCTTATAATGGATCATACGATGGAGCATTATAGATTGTATTGTCTCCACTACGTGGCCAGTTGGATGAAGTTAGGCTAGGATCCCAAATGTTAGCACTATAAAGAATGAAAGGGTGATGATGGTCTTAGAAAGGGACATCTTTGTTGGAATGTCTTGAAATTACAAATGGAAACATTGGTGATAAAGTGTGAAAAAATGCATAACCCTTGTTGAGACAAGGTTGGGAAACAGTGTCATGCTAGATCCAAGGCCTGTGAATCACCCTCAAGTTTGTGTATGCTACATTGATTTCCATCTTGCCTTCATTGAAAAGGAAAGGAAAATTTGACAGAGTGTTCTTAGAGGTTTTAAATTTTAATGATCCCAAATTTTGCTAAAGTCCACAACCATATAGTTATGATCACAAGAACTAGTGAGGATGTTTGGTTTCCTTTGAATGACCTTGGGGGAGGATGCCAAGAGGATCACATTATCTATAAACAAGATTAGTGCAATCAGGAAGGAAGCTATAATCAGTATGAGTGTTCTACTTGAGGTGTGCTTCCATCTTATTAATATAAATCCTAAATAGTGTTGGTGACCGGAGAAATTCATCTTGACCCTAATGTTGCTCCTGCTTATTGCCAAACTGCCCATTGCCAATATTATCGCCATAACTTATCGCGATAATTTTACTATTTTGAATTTATCATTATAATTTAGGATTACATCATCTATAAACAAGATTAGTGCAGTCAGGAAGGAAGCTATAATCGGTATGAGTGTTCTACTGGAGGTGTGCTTCCATCTTATTAATATAAATCCTAAACAGTGTTGGTGACCGGAGAAATTCATCTTGACCCTAATGCTGCTCCTGCTTATTGCCAAACTGACCATTGCCAATATTATCGTCATAACTTATCATGATAATTTTACTATTTTGAATTTATCATTATAATTTAGGATCACATCATCTATAAACAAGATTAGTGCAATCAGGAAGGAAGCTATAATCAGTATGATTGTTCTACTTGAGGTGTGCTTCCATCTTATTAATATAAATCCTAAATAGTGTTGGTGACTGGAGAAATTCATCTTGACCCTAATGTTGCTCCTGCTTATTGCCAAACTGCCCATTGCCAATATTATCGCCATAACATATCGTGATAATTTTACTATTTTGAATTTATCATTATAATTTAGGTAATTATCGTGATAATTTTGAAATTATCGTCCTGTATTTGTCTATTTCAACCTTTGTCCATTTTTTTCTATTAACCCTAATTTTTTAAAAGTGAGTTAGGGGATTGAGCTGTGAGGATACTTGCCTATTTTCATCAAGTAAACAAGGGGAAACCTATTGTTTTCATTTTCCAAGACTCATCTCATGAGATACATATACTAGTAGTTAATGGTAATATTAATTTTTCAAAGGAAAAGTGACGTTTTCCTTTATCTTTCATTTTCAACCTTTTACTTAAATTTTTATGATTAAGATTAATTGACCCAGGATGTTTGAGAGTGGTTCCGACATCATTGGATTTCATATGGAGAAAGTAGAATTTTAGATCCCACTCAAAATCTAGCAAATTTAACTATTTCTACGATTTCAGGATTGGTGGGTTTGCAACATTTTTACTGGATTCTATCATATATGAGGGTATGGAACTAACATTTAATCAAGATCAATAAGCCCTCTATGTACCTGGATGTTGGTGGTATTGATTGTTGAACTCCTCCTTCATGACCCTAGTGAAAAATGTACACTTCACTTAAGAAAATCATTAAGTTTTTTCTATCTTATTTTAATGGTTAAGGGGTGATCTTGATGAGTAGGATCCCAATATAGGCAATGATTTTGATGTTATGTAGCTATTTGTTGTACCATGATTTATTCTGGATTTCAAAGGCCATTTAGAGCCTCTCAGTTTCTATTGATCTACTTTGATTCAAAGATGGATTGCACTTACTGATATTTTGGTTATACACAACCTTGCTCTACACATGAGAAATTTTGCTTATTTGTGTATAATAATTTGGATTCACATGGATGCACATGAATTATATGTTCTTTTCAAAATTTGAATATTTTATGTAATTTTGGTTTACCAATATTTTTTCCCAGTTACGATAACATTGCTAAGGATGATGTGACCATTTTCCATCAAGCAAATAAGGAGAAATCCATTGCTTTCGTTGCCATGATTCATCTCATGAGATACATTTATTTTTCTTTTGATATGATTTTGTATCATTCTATTGGATCTTGCGACTTAGAACAAATATCATATTTCAATATCGATATCTGATGTATCACTTGACATCTTATATATCGATTTTATTTTCATATTTATGTAGCAATGTGTTTATTTGATGTTGATGTTGTTTTATAAGTTATAAAATTGAAAAAAATGATTATTTTTGTATGTTTTAAGTTTCCTAAAAATTGCTGAAAATTTCTGATATTTTTTGCAATATTGCTGATAATTTAAATTTTGGATTCCTGATGATAAATTGCCAATAACTATAAATGTAATATCGGTCAGAAACACTAAGATAAAGAGCATCTGCTACATTAATTTTGGCTAATCTTGTTGAAAATGTAGCAAGGAATGGCTTCTTTGACTTCTGCGTTTGTCAAAGATGCCAATTCGAATTCATTCTCATGGTTGCGTGAGTTAGCTTTTAGTTAACATGTTTGATGTGGCATATCACTGAGTTATAGTCAGTTAATTCAAGTTAGATGGCATGCAGTGAGTTGTGGACTAGTTGATGGCTAAAATTGGCTATCTAGTGGAGTTAACCCTAGTGTCTACCAGTTAACTTATCTCTAGTTCTAGAATAGAGATAGACATGAGTTTAGTTGAGTAGTTTGACTTTGTGCTAACTCAACTTACCCTCAATTAACAACAATCACTGCGAAATTTAGCCCTAGTAGGTCATGCAATTCGAATTGCCTATAGATATTGAATGAAGGCACAATTGTAATCATTATGGTATACATGTTTTTGTGTACTGGCTTGAGAGTCGGGCCGTGCAATTTCTCTTGGGATTTGCACAAGGAAATAGGGAATTCTCTTATTTTTTATGGATGATTTGCTCTAGGAAATAGGAGCTTCTTAGTAGGCCTTATTTTGCCAAGTGTTGGGCAAGTCTTATAGAGAGTTGATCAGTATTGCAGGGAGCTTCAGGTTTGAAGCAAATTATATGTAATAGATTAGATTGCTCAGTGGTTTTAATACAAGAAAGTAGGGGTTCTTCCCTGTTGGGTTCCCCAAATATATTTTGTGTTCTATGTGTGATTGTGTTTCTATTCATTATTTTTTTTCCACAGTTTTTTTGGTAGAGAAATCTTGTGTCTTTTGTGATTAGTTTGATCTCATTAGCTGTTGCATGGTTTTAAGGATTTTGTACATGGTATCAGAGCTGAAAACAAGATATAGATCGAGTTCCTTGATTAGATTCAAAGCGCATTGGAGAGAATATCAGTTAGGGCAGGAATTCTACAAGTGCAAGAATCATGTCATTCTATGGTTTGAGGATAGAGCATGACCTAGAAGGGGGCTCGAACTTTTGTGCATGGAAGGAGAGAATGGAGGCTTTGTTAGATGATAGTGGGGTTTTGGAATACCTCTTGCAACAAATGCACAACAACTGGCTCAATGGAAGGACACCTCCAAAGCTAGGAGGATGATCCTAGGAGTCAAAGACCATATTGTTCCAAATTTTCATGGGAAGAATACAACATTCTAGATGTGGAAGGCCCTTATTGATCTGTTTGAAAGTAGTGATGCCAAAAATCTTGCTTTTGAAGGACAAATTGAGGAACATTCCAATGGGAAAGAATGAGCCCATTGTTACATATCTATCTAGGTTTTCTTAATTGAGGGATGAACTTGGAGGTGCTGGAGAGACAATACCACCAATAGATCTTGTGAGCCTTGCTCTTCTTGGGCTTCCCAAATCTTGGCGAAGTTTCCAGGGTGTAGTGAATGATAAGCTCCTTGATTGGGAGAGACCAAGTTCAGATGTTGTGCAAGAAGAGATAAGAAGGAACACAAGGGATGGAGTCTTAGCTAGGACAGATGATGAGGAGAACTTTGCTTTTGCTAGAAAAGGGAAGAAAGCTAAGGGAAAGAATGCCCAAGGCAAGACCGAGTCTAGTAAGAATGGAGGCAAGCAAAAGAAGGATATTAACAAGATCAAGTGTTTTCATTGTCATGAGTTTGGACATTATACTACAAAATGTCCAAAAACAAAATCCAACAGCATAGTGCAGCAACAACAGCAGCAAGAGAAGCACTCTCTTCTTAGTTCGAATTAGATTTCTCTTTGTTAGCTTGCATGGAAAGCTCAGTTCGAGGTAGTGTGTGGTTCATTAATTTAGGTGCTTCATTCCACATGACAGAGAATAAAGATTTCTTCAGCAGTTTGGAGGAGAAAGACATGTAATTCCATGTCGAACTTGGAAATGATGGAAGATACATGACCAAAGGAGTTGGTACAATGAGCTTTAAGAGGGACTTTGGTTCACGTCTCCATCTCAAGAATGTGATGTATGTTCCAGGATTCAAGAAAAACCTTGTCTTAGTAGCAGTCCTTAAAGGCAAAGGGTATGGTGTAGTATTCAACAAAGGGAAGGCCTACCTCAAGCATTTTGCTTCAGGTCAGGTCAAACAAATTGGTGTTAGGATCAAGAACCTCTAAAAATTGGAGGTTGATGCATGTGAAACCTTGAGTTGCAAGGCAAAGTTTGATCAGGGCCGAGATGTTGGGCAACTTTGGCATAGGCGCATGGGACATCTACATCATGGAGCATTGAAGATACTTCAATAGATTACCATAGGGCTAGCAAAATGCACCCTTGATCAACATGATGTTGTGCAAGGGATGCACTCTTGGAAAGTATGCCAAATCTTCCTTTCAGGGCCAAGATAGCAGAGCTGGAGCTATTCTGGAGATAGCTCATTCACTACTATGTTTAGCGATTGAAACTGTGGAGAAGGGGCCACAAACATCTGATAATGCTCCTCAATAATTGCTCCCGCTACTAATTGTAAGGCAACGGGAGCAGTTATTGAGGATAAATACCCAAACATATTTTGGTTTGGGTGTTTGGTTCACACAATGAACCTTTTGATGCATGATATTATTAAGATCAAAAACCGACAATACAAATGGATTGGTGATTTGTACAATAGAGGCAAACAAATGGTAAAATTTATTACAAATCATAGCTATACCCATGGGCTTTTTTGCAGCCACTCAAGATTGGAGCTGTTGAAGATTGCGAAGACTAGATTTGCTAGCTATTACCTCACCTTCAGGCGCCTTTTGAAGGTAATAGAGTCATTAGCTAGCCTGGTATCAAGTCCACACTGGCAGGTATTAAAGGAAAGGGCTACAAATGAAGCAAACAAGCAAGGTTTTGAACAGGTGGAGGAGACCGCTCTTGATGGTCAGTTTTGGGCACATGCGAGGCAAGTATTGGAATTCAGTAAGCCCATTTATCAGATGATTTGTTTTGCAGGTACAGATAAACCAGTGATTGGGGAGGTGTATGAGCAAATGGATACCATGTTGGGGCAAATAAAAGATATTGTTCAAAAAGATGATCCCTACTTGTATACACTGATTCACAGTTGTGTGTGTACACGGTGGAATAAACTTAATGTTCCACTACGTGCCTTAGCGTATATCCTTATGCCAAAATACTACTCTCCAACTTGGTTGGGCCAACTTGCACCTGTGGGTGGGGTTAGGGTCAAACCCCATACAGATCCAGAGGTATCTACAGGATATATGGAAGAATTAGACAAGTTGGTACTTGACAGGGAGGAGTGTGGTAATCCGCGTCTTGAATTAGGCAGATATTTCAGTGGTGCTGGTTTGTTTGGTTCTTTGCATGCAATGGATGATAGAGACAAATTTGATGCTCTCACATGGTGGGAAGCATATGGCGGCCAGGGACTCTTGCCAAAATTGGCAAAAAAAGTTCTTTCACAAGTTGTAAATACTTCTTCTGCAGAGAGGTGTTGGAGCACCTACAACTTCATACATAATGTGAGAAGAAATAGACTCAATGAAAATCGGGCAAAAAGCTTGGTTTATGTGCACTACAACTTGAGGTTGTTGAGTCATCACTGTGATCTGGCTTATGAGGATCCAACATATAAAATTTGGGACAACCACCTAGAGGAGGATACTTTGGTGGATGGCACTATACATCTTGAAGAACTGGAAGCAAAACTAATGAGAGAGGAAGATGAAGCAACAACCATGCCACCCCCACCATCCAGTGGTAATGCTCGATTTCCAAGATTTGTTCCTTTGCTGTCGCCGCCTCCATGTACATCCACACGTGGAGGGCATTTGCATTTTGGTTTTGGTCGTGGGACTGTGCAAGAGGAGACTCCTAGAAGACCACCATGACCTGCTCAGAAATTAGACATTATTCGTGGTGGAAAAAGGAAGATGTAGATGATAGATTTACTTGTCCTTTCTAGTTTCTAGTAGTTTTTATAACTGTTGACTCTTTCATATTTAATATGATATTTTTTGTAAACAATATATGACAATTTAAGTTTGAAGTTTGAAGTTGGCAATTATAACTGATTGGTAATGAATTATGAATATGATGCTTTGTGAAAGTTGAAGGTTTTTTCATTTCATTTCATTTTATAACATTTCATTTCATGTTAGATATGATTTGTTGTAATGGTTACACTTAGCTTACAAGTACAACTTTGGTGATCAGTGATGATAAATGCTATATATTGAATTTTGAAAGCTTGAAACTTTAAGATTGATGAATCATGATTCATGAGATTCAATATGTTGTATGTTACTAACTTGTGGACGTGGTTGATGAAGATTATAAGTTCTAGATGATTATTGTTATATGGTTCAATTTTGTGTTTTTTTATATCTAATTCATCATTCTAGATGTTTTTGTTGACATATATGCATCAAAATATAAAAAATGAAAAAAAATATATATTATTTAAAAAATGCTCCCGGATTCGCTCCCATATCGGGAGCTTCTGAAAATGTCACTTTCGCTCCCACTCCCCATTTTTGCTCCCACTCCCAAGTAACCTTAATAGTGAAGCTTTGAAGGCATATAGAATCTGTCCCTGGTCAACGGGAAGTGGAATTAAGTCATGATGTCACTTTCGATGAAGATTTTTCTCTTAGAAAGATCCGAGATATTCCTATTTTGTTGACGGTGCTGGACTCGCCAACATGTCAGGGGATCTCCCCAGTAAGAAGTCCCGGTTAGACCTTAGACCGTTTGGTGTAGGAGTCCCAGTAGAGGGTCATACAGTAATGCCTTGACCGCGATTTCACAGAGGCAAGTAAGATGTCCCTGTTGGTAGCAAGGGTGTGACAACTACAACAAGACAAGGAAGGTGTATGAACGGTTCTAACACAGGGAGTTGAGTGAGTGCGCCCCTTGGAAACCTATGATAGCACGCGGCTTGGAAGGGAACACACGAGCGAAGATGCATCACAAACTAGAATGCAAGTTAGCTAACAATCTAAAGTGATGGTTAAAGTAATCAACACATTTCAGTAAGATTCATACATACTTATACAGAATAGTACCTTTTTGAAGCTTGATACATGAAATGTGTTGTGAATTCGACAATGGTCTGGTAACTTTAATCCATAAGCCACACTACTTATTTTCTTGATTATTTGTTATGGTCCGTAATACTTAGGAGATAACTTATTTTTCCCTTGTTTCTTTAATGATCACTGCTTATAGGGTTGAAGTCCGACAAAGACCCAACCTTCTTCGAAATATCTTTCGATGTGGTGTTGGTTGACTTGTTGTTTCATTCTATTACGTGCCACTGTTTGATTGGATTTCTTCTAAGTGGTTCCTTGCTGCTTGGACCTTAGAATCATGCAACACAAAATCCTTCCACCTGGGTGGTTCATAGCCATATAGGGCTTGGAAGGGAGTCAGTTTAGTTGAAGTATTATAGGTGGTATTGTACCACCATTCTGCCAGGTGTAGCCACTGAGACCATTTGTTTTGTTTGTTGGTGACGAAACAACGGAAATATGTTTCCAAACATGTATTCACAACTTCAGTTTGACCATCTGTCTGGGGTGATAAGATGACCTCTGGATGAGGGATATTTTTGCTTGGTGGCAGAAATATTTCCATAAATTGCCTTCAAATTTTGCGTCTCTATCACTGACAATAACCTTGGGAAAGTCATGTAGTTTGTAAATGTTTTTACAAAACACATCCACAATTTGCTTAGTTGTGTTAGTTTTTTTCACTGCCATGAAGTGGGCATATTTGGTGAGTTTGTCGACGACAACAAATATCTTGTCCTTACCATTAGACGTACGTACTACGTAGTCTTTCAATGAAATCCATCGAGATATCCTCCCATTTTTGATTTGGAATATGTAATGGGTGTAGTAAACCAGGAGTTGGGATATTTTCACCCTTATTTCTCTAACAAACATCATATTCCGCAACATATTTTTGGGTTTCCTTACTCATACCCTTCCAGTAGAATGATTGCCGAATGTTGTGGTATGTTTTGAAGAATCCAACATGTCCAGTTGCTAGGGAACTGTGAGATTCTTTTAGAATTTTCTCTGAAAATATGATGTTGAGCTATCCCTGTGATAGCTGCCAGAGAAATTCTTAGCATATTTTCTTCTTCTAGATCTGGATTAGGAGTCTTGTTTCCTTCATTGTTTTCTTCGTCGGAGCTATTCTTTGAAGATTCTTCTTCTTGTTTTGCTTCGCAGTTGTAAAGTTTTTGCATAATGCACCTGTTTCCCGGGGAATATTTATCTCCGCATGTCCAACATTTGCCATACCTTTTTCTATCGAAATTTAACTGTTGTTTTCCTCCATTGTGCATCAATGGTGGAATGTACTTACTAATGTTTTCTGAGGACGACTTACTTGACTCCCTTTTGAGTAGTTGTTTGATTTTTCAGTACTGGCATATGGCGTTTTATGGAGCTTATATTTTCGCTCAATAATTATTGCTGCATGTCTAGCTTCTTCAATGGTTTTGGGTTTATATAGTTTTAATTCTTCTCCAATATATTCTTTAAGGCCACATCGATACATTTTTAGCAATTCTTCGTCTGAGAATCCTCTTTTCCTTATAGCTAATACTTCCCACTCGCAGGTGTATTCGAACTTCTTGTAAACATCGTCTTCTTCTTCGTCATGGAACCTTTTGAGCAGAGCGTTTTTAAAATTTTCTGAATTGAACGAACGAGCCAGACATTTGTTAGACCACCATAGGAACTAAGTTGCATGAAACGGGGAAACGGGTACGAGTTTCCGAAACGGGAAGCGATCCGAAACGCGACCTCCCTAAATTTTGGAAACGGGGAAACACGAATATTATATATAATATAATATATATATATATATATATATATATATTGAAAATATTTAAATATATATATGTGTGCAATCATAAAGCATAAATGATACATTATAATTTATTACACTTAAACATTAAGATTTAATTTACATCACATTTACTCATGAATGATCACATAATGAAAATAAAAATATCGGAATATCCAAAAACAACCTTTATTATATATCCAAATCTCAAAATCAGCCTTTATTTATATTAATATATGAGGCTGCAAGTACAATAAAGACTATAAGGCTGCAAGAGAGAGATCCAAATCAGGATTTTCTGCATCTACATCCCATTCTTTAGAAGGACCATTGTTGTATTGGGAGTCTCCTCCTACATAGTTGAACGACCTTAGTGCTCTTGATTAAATACACGTTTCATACCCTAGTACCCTACATGATCTTGATTATTGGGAGTTTCCCCTGCATAGAGGGCTTGGTTCTCTTGATTAAATACAAGTTCCATACCCTACTACATGATAAAATCCAATGGAAACATTGCAATCCCTCCAATCCTGAAATCCTGAAAAACAAATAAGTCTGCTGGATTTTGAGTGAGATCTAAAATTCTACTTTCTCCATATGAAATCCAATGAGGGCGAAACCACTCTAAAACATCCTGAGTCATTTCATGGTAATGTTAAAAATTTAAGTAAAAGGATGAAAATGAAAAATAAAGGAGAATATCACTTTTACTTTAAGAATTTAACATTACCATGAACTGCATATCAACACTAGGGCAAAAATTCACTTTTATAATTTTAGACACGCATCTAGAAGCAACAAGAAGTCACTAACATACCCTAAAAGTAAATTAAAAAACAAATTAAAAAAAAAAATTAAAAAAAAACACAAGTTAATGAGGAAACGTGGGTTGTACGGCCCTAAAACACGTTTCTGGCCGTATTGGCCACGTTGCCGTTTTGGGAAACATGGTAGTACGGCTGGAAACGCGTTTCATGGCCGTACCAAACACGTTTCTGCGTTTTGTACCAGTTTTCGTACGGAAACAGACCTCTATACCACATTTCCTGCAACATAGCATAGGAACCAATCATATGCTTCTACTTCCAGGTTGTTGGATGCGGTCATGACCTTCTCTTGTTCACCTATTGGCGGGATTGCTCCGAAAATGGCGTCCATTTTATTTACGCATACAATGGTGCCTTTATGGTCCTTACCATCATACTTAGGTAATTCTCTTTTAATTTTAAGGTAGTTTTTTCTGGACACTTTGTATAGTACTGACTTCGTTTGAACTGCATATGTGGTATTCGTGGCTTTTCGTGCATCGACGAAAATTCATGACTTGGAAAAATTTTGCCTTCCGGAGTCTTGGGACTTTGTGTGGCTGAGGGATTAAAAGGTGGATTGGTTGCTCCCATAAACTGACTGATCATGCTCTTCAATTCTTTGATATTATCTGCCATTTGGTCTTGATTACTAATTATCTTTTCTTGGCATTTCTCGAATTCATCTTGCTTTCTGTCGACATTGTGAAGGCACTTGCGCATTCTATTGAGTTCTTCTTGAAACTTTTTTGAATTCACATCGTCATTGCTACTCCCCATTTTGTTCTTTTTCTTAGGAGACCTAATTTTTTTTTTTTGTTTATTTGTTTTCTTTTATAAATAATAATAATTATAATATTATTATTATTATTTATTTTAATTATTAATTAATTAATTTATAGTTATGAACTATATAATATAATTATATCTTAATATAACAATTAACCATATAATATAATGTTATGTTATGGTTAATGAAAAATCGTATTAATCAAACTGTTCGACTCTTGGTCAAGTCGTGTTTCACCACGTGAAAACGACAGTGTACGTTGGCCATCGACAACATAGGTTCGGGTTCCTCGAGTCAAGACGTAGTTGGGGTTAAGGTAGACAGGTATAGGAGGGCGGACGGGGGGAGATGTATAGGCGTGACATTGTGTACTTGACGACAGACAGGGTTTTGTCGGGAGGGCCGGTGGTCATAATAGAAAGTGAAATGCGATGCAGCTAGTGAGGTGCTGGAGGGTCGATGGAGGTGTAGGTGGTCACAACGGAACGTGGTGCCGATGCAAGATTCGAAGGTGGTCACAACCGGTGTGTAGCATGGTTCACACTGTGGTAGGGGACTGGCGGGCAGCGAACGAGGGATAGAGTGTGGTGGGAGGGTGTTGAGCGTGTGAGGGAGCTGTGGGATGGATGAATAAATCAACACAGGCAAGAGGATTCGACGCTTTGATACCAATGAAAAAATTATTTTTGTTCACTAAGTTTGGCAATCAAAGACACATCGATGCACATAACGATTTGTATATATATTTTATTCAATAATGGATGATTTACAACCTTTGGACAATTCTCCTTTATAGGAATTGACTGGCCACAAGGTCAAGACACAACTTTTGACATAAGTGCCTTTTCATAATTAATTGGGCAACTTGATTGAATTTATTCTATTTATTATTATTTTATTATTTATTTTAATATTATGTAGTTATGAATATTTTATTCATAACATAGTTGATTGGGTCCTTGATGTATTTGGTGAACACAAGGCCTGATATTTGTTTTGTAGTGAACCAGTTGAGTTAATTCATGGTGGATCCTTCCAAGGTCCATTGGAGAGCTGCAAAACATGTTTTGAGATACCTCAAAGGCACTGTAGACTTTGGGTTGTGGTACAAATAGACTGATGGAGTGAGGCTTGAGGGCTTCACAGATGCAGATTGGGCAAGGAGTTCCACAAATAGGAAGAACACTTCAGGAGCAGTCTTCAACATTGGGTCAGCTGCAATTTCTTGGTACAACAAGAAGTAGAGATCAGTTGCACTTAGTTCAATAAAGGCCAAATGCATGGATGCTAGTTAGGCAACATGTGAGGCTATTCGGATGAGGAAAATGTTGGTAGGACTCTTAAGTCAGGTGATAGAGCCTACATTGATCCATTGTGACAATCAAAGTTGCATAAAACTCTTTGAGAATCCAGTGTTTTATGATAGGTCCAAGAATATAGACATCAGGTACCATCATCTTCGAGATTGTGTGCAGAGGAGGATTGTTTTGCTACAATACATTCCTCCATAGCAATAATATGTAGACATCTTGACCAAGGCCCTATTAAGGGGCAAGTTTGAGTTCCAAAGAGGCAAGACTGGAGTTGTTCAAAATCCTTTCCTTGCTAAGAGGGAGTGTTGAAAATGTAGAAAGGAATGGCTCCTTTGACTTTTTCCTTAGTCAAAGATGCCAATTCAGATTCAGTCTCATAGTTGCTTGTGTTAGCTTTTAGTTAACATGTGTGATGTGGCTTATCACCGAGTTATAGTTAGTTAATTCGAGTTAGATGGCATGCAGTGAGTTGTGGATTAGTTGATGGCTGAAACTAGCTATCTAGTGGAGTTAAGTCTAGTGTCTGTCAGTTAACTGATCTCTAGTTCTAGAATAGAGATAGACACGAGTTTAGTTGAGTAGTTTGACTTTGTGTTATCTCAACTTACTCTCAGTTAACAACAACTGCTAAATTTAGCCCTAGTAGGTCATGCAATTCGAATTGCCTATTGAGATTGAATGAAGGCACAATTGTAATGATTATGGTATACATGTTTTTGTGTACAGGATTGAGAGTCAGGCAGGGCAATTTCTCTTGGGATTTGCACAAGGAAATAGCGAATTCTCCTATTTTTAGGGAGGATTTGCGCTATGAAATAGGAGCTTCCTAGCAGGCCTTATTCGCCTAAGCATTGGGCAAGTCTTATAGAGAGTTGATCAGTATTGCAGGGAGCTTCAAGCTTGAAGCAGATTCTATGTAATATATCAGATTTCTCAGATGATTTAATACAAGCAAGCAGGGGGTTTTCCCAGTTGGGTTCCACAAGTATATTTTGTGTTCTATGTGTGATTGTGTTTCTATTCAATGTTTTCTTTCTGCAGTTTTTTTGGTAGAGAAATCTTGTGCCTTTTGTGATCAGTTTGCTCTCATTAGCAGTTGCAAGGTTTCAAGCATTATCCATTTGCCTGTTTATTGCATTAAATCTAATGACAAGGAACTAGTTATGCTGAATTCTAAAAAAATATTTATTCAAAAGGTATAAATCAAAACAGATACATTATTGCTGTTTTCTTGTAGTTCTTACACAAATCATCAAAACAGCTATATTATTGATGTTTTCTTGTAGTTATTTTTGTCCTTGTAGCTCTTACATAATGGTAACATCCCATATTGTATGCAGGCAGCTTTGAACCTGCAGATGCCTTTAGAACATTCCAAGGAGCTAAGTGATTGCAAGCAGTTAATCAAGACTTTGGTCATGGGTATTGTATTTGTCATGGTTTTTTATGAGTTTTGATTGGTTTCAAATGATTACTACTGGTATATCGGATTTGGTATCACTTCATGTTTTGCAAATAGTTATGCAAGGCACTAGGGGTAGGATGTTTTGGTATGTATGTGTCTTCTAGGACAGATATGAGCTCCCAAATTCTTATGATCTTTGTATACATGCTCCTTGTTCCATTTTGAAAGAAAGAATCTTATTAGAATGTGTGGAATAGATTACCACATAAATGTATATCCCAGTGGGAATGTAACACCATACTTCTTTTTGCAGGAATGAAGACATTAGTGTGGAGTATCACTCATGTCAATGCATCCCAAATGCAGGTATCTCAGCCTTCAGGTGCTGGTATTCCACAGGGGCTGAAAGGCATGAGAGAAGATGAGGTATAGCTGCATTTCATCTTTATCTGAAATGTTTGAAATGTTTTAGAAAATAAACTGTGCTAAAGGAATGTACAACCTTTTTATTTGGCATCATGGTATGGTCAGGTGCGGCTTGCATCAGGAGTATTAAAAAGTGGGGTGCATTGCCTCTCAATATTCAAGGACAAAGAGGAAGAGAGAGAAATGCTACAGCATTTTTCTCAAATTTTTGCAGTGATGGAACATAGAAACCTGATGGACATGTTTGCTATGTGCATGCAACATCTTTTTGAGTACATGATTAATAATAATCAACTGTTGGTTGTATTTTCTACACTTCTTCAGACAGCTAAGGTTGTAAGATACTTTGCAGATGTGCTTGTAAATTTTCTTGTTAGTACCAAATTGGATGTCCTTAAACAACCGGACACACCCGCATCAAAACTAGTTCTGCAATTGTTCCGTGCTTTATTTGTTGCTGTTGCAAAATCTCCTGGGGATTGTGAGCGAGTGTTACAGCCATATGTATCAACTATAATGGAAGTATGTATGAAGAATGCTACTGAGATAGAAAAGCCTCATGGATTCATGCAACTGCTCCGAACTATGTTTCGTCCTCTTTCTGGAGCAAAGTATGAATTGTTGTTAAGGGAGTTTATCCCTACTCTGCAGCCTTGCCTTAATATGTTGTTGGCTATGGTGGAAGGACCAACTGGAATTGATATGAAAGACCTAGTTCTTGAGCTATGTCTGACATTACCTGCTCGCTTGAGTTCACTGCTTCCACATCTATCACGCCTCATGAAGCCTTTAGTTCTGGCTTTAAAAGGAAGTGATGAACTCATTAGCTTAGGTTTAAGAACACTTGAATTTTGGATTGACAGCCTTAATCCAGAATTTTTGGAGCCTAGTATGGCAAATGTCATGTCAGAAGTAATATTAACCTTATGGTCTCATATACGACCAAAGCCATATCCTTGGGGTGGAAAGGCTTTGCAACTGCTTGGAAAACTAGGTGGTAGAAACAGAAGGTTTCTAAAAGAGCCTTTAGCACTTGAGTGCAAGGAGAACCCTGAGCATGGTCTACGGCTTATTTTGACATTTGAGCCAACCATATCATTTTTGGTGCCTTTAGATCGGTGCATTTATTTGGCCATAGCAACTGTCATGCAAAATAGCTCTGGGGTGGATGCATTTTACAGGAGGCATGCTCTCAAGCTCCTGCGTGTATGCTTGTCATCAGTTCTGAATCTGAAGGGAAATATTACAGGTGAAGGAGTTACTCCAGGACTTTTAAGCACGATGCTGATGTCATCCATTGATCCATCAAGACGCAGAACTGAAACATCAACTATGAAGGTTTGTCCTTCGCCAGTATTCTCTCCAGCAACAGTATAGTAGCCTCTTGTGTACAATTGAAGTGGTTAGAAACTTGTTTTAATTTTCTTGGTTTTACTACAACTTTGTTCTCAAGTATAAATTAAAGTTCCTGTCTTGCATAACAGAATGCATATTATAATAGTAAGCATCACAGTAAGGTTGTTTTTAACACAGTTTAGTTGTGTAGTGTCCCTAAATCATTTTACTGTATGACTAGTATTTGCAGTTTTCTTAACTTTTTTTGAGCTGTGATATAACAAATTCCAGCTAAATACTTGCATCTCATGCCCATTATGTGATTCTGTGTGTGATTAAATAGAATGTAAAATTTCCATCTCATTTTGGTATATTATAGGCTTGCCAGATAAAAGTAGCCTTTCGTGATCCTCTCAAGCTATAAAAGAATAACCTCAGAATAATATCATATTCTCTTGCAATATCGTACACATTATCAAGTTGTAATAGAGTCCACATTTTCAGTGTGGGGAAATAATATGATATTGTGTTGCAGGTTGACCTTGGGGTAAAAACAAAGACACAGCTTATGGCAGAGAGATCTGTATTTAAGGTTCTGTTGATGACTGTAATTGCTGCCAGTGCAGAACCAGAACTGCAAGATCCGAAAGATGATTTTGTCCCCAATGTATGCCGTCATTTTGCTATGATTTTTCATGTTGATTCAACTACTTCTCCATCAGTAACAACTAGTCAAGTTGGGGGCTCGATGGGCACTGGGGCCTTAAGTTCTAAGTCACGGAATTCATCCCATGCCAATTTGAAGGAGTTAGATCCTTTGATATTCTTGGATGCATTAGTTGATGTTCTTGCAGCTGAAAACAGAGCACATGCTAAGGCTGCCTTGAATGGACTAAACATTTTTGCAGAAACACTTCTTTTTCTTGCTCGTTGCAAACATACCGGTGTATTGACTACAAGGGGTGTGGGCACGCCAGGTACTCCTATGATGGTTTCTAGTCCTTCAATGAATCCTGTTTACTCACCACCTCCAGGTGTTCGTATACCAGTCTTCGAGCAGCTTCTACCTCGACTTTTACACTGTTGTTATGGAAGCACATGGCAAGCACAGATGGGTGGGGTTATGGGTCTTGGAGCTTTGGTTGGGAAGGCTACTGTCGAGACTTTATGTCTTTTTCAAGTCCGGGCAGTACGCGGTCTAGTATATGTGTTGAAGCGACTTCCTCAGCATGCCAATAAGGAGCAAGAAGAGACAAGTCAAGTACTTACCCAGGTGCTAAGAGTTGTGAACAATGTGGATGAAGCAAACAGTGAACATCGCAAACAGAGTTTCCAAGGAGTTGTGGATTTTCTTGCTGCAGAGCTTTTCAATCCAAATGCGACACTTATTGTGAGAAAAAATGTGCAGTCATGCCTAGCATTACTTGCTAGCCGAACAGGCAGTGAGGTTTCAGAGTTACTTGAATCCCTGTATCAACCACTGTTGCAGCCTCTTATCACACGTCCTCTTCGTAGTAAGCACATTGAACAACAGGTATAGCAATGAACCTGTAACGGAATTCATCTTACAGCTTTCCTCATTGTTTTTATTGATATTTTTCAGTTGAGGAGTATCACACTGCAAACTGATTTGCATTGATTACTATTATAGTGGGATCTACCAGAAATCTTGTGTATTTTAAAATTCCTTTGTTATCTTTAATCTCTTCTTAGTATATAAATCCACTTATATAAATGTATTTTCTGGAGTAAACGAATCTAGTGTTGGTGCAGGTAGGAACTGTGATGGCTTTAAACTTTTGTCTGGCTTTACGGCCACCACTTTTAAAGATGACTCAAGAGCTTGTAAACATCCTGCAAGAAGCATTGCAAATCGCGGAGGCAGATGAAACTGTTTTAATTGGGAAATTTATGAATCCAAAGTTGGCTGTGACTTTGACCAAGCTTCGAACTGCCTGTATTGAGCTTCTATGCACAGCCATGGCCTGGGCAGATTTTAAAACTCCTAATCATACAGAGTTACGATCTCGGATAATTTCGATGTTCTTCAAGTCTCTCACTTGTCGGACTCCTGAAATTGTGGCTGTTGCAAAAGATGGTCTCCGCCAAGTAAGTTTAACAATTTTTAAACCATTATATACATGCTTCTTATAATGGTTTCTAGCAACATATAAAGGGCTTTAATAAAATCAAAATACAAAAGTAATAGTTCTTTTGCAAGACTGTTCCTTTATGAAGTGAGATGTAATAGGAACTATTGTGAAATATAGAGTTGGTCTGTATAATGATGTTGGATTTCTTTTGTTCTATACAGGTTATCCAGCAACAAAAGCTACCCAAAGAGCTCTTACAGACTAGTCTTAGGCCAATTTTACTGAATTTGGCTAATACTAAAAACCTCACCATGCCCCTTCTACAAGGTTTAGCTCGATTACTTGAACTTCTATCTAATTGGTTCAATGTAACATTGGGTGGAAAACTCCTAGAGCACCTGAAGAAGTGGTTGGAACCAGAAAAACTTGCCCAAAGTCAGAAAGCCTGGAAAGCTGGCGAGGAACCAAAAATTGCTGCAGGTTAGTTAATGTATTAAAATGATTTTTTAATCTCGATTATATTCCACATGGGACATGCTTGTTCTTTGAGATTACATAATTTAATGATAATCACATATATTTTTTTTCTATTTATTGCAGCAATTGTAGAGCTTTTCCATCTTCTGCCACCTGCAGCAGGAAAATTCTTGGATGATCTTGTGGTATTAACAATGGACTTGGAAGCAGCCTTACCCCAAGGACAAGTGTATAGTGAGCTGAATAGCCCTTATCGTCTTCCACTGACTAAGTTTTTAAATCGTTATGCATCAGAGGCAGTGGATTATTTTCTTGATCGATTGAATGAGCCAAAACATTTTACAAGGTAATTTTCATAGGATATGTTGTTGTACTGTATGGTTTTGTTGTTTTGATGACGTGACAAGAAACAATAAATTGTGTTGTTTCCTTTTGCTTGGAATCAGATTCATGGATATTATCAGGTCAGAAGCTGGGCAACCCCTAAGAGAGGAACTCGCCAAGTCACCAGATAAGATAATTGCTCATGCATTTCCACAGGCGATACAGAAGCCTGATGATGCTGGTAATTCTGCTGGGATGCCATGTGTAACAAGCAGCAGTGATACTTTAGTTGCAGCAGCAGCAGATAATTTTGTTGGAGTGCAGTCTACTACAACAACTGCAAGCCAGATGCCAGATGCCCATTTCCAGGGAATTTCGCTGGTGTCAGCTTTGGTTAAATTGATGCCAGATTGGCTGTACAATAACCGCCCTGTGTTTGATGCTTTAGTTCTCGTGTGGAAATCAAGTTCTAGACAAGGCCGCATATGTCATGAACAAAGTCTCAGCCTGGAACAGGTATGCTGTATTTATTTTCTATTTTTTTAGTATACAAAATGCTTTATTTGGTATTGTCAAATGATATTTTGTATTGGTAGATGGTAGCAATATCTGCATATCTTGTATTTCATTCTTATTTTCATAGAGATATGTGCTTCACTCTAATCGTATACCCAAGATTGCCCCACAGTCTCACTGTGGGTATAATGCATACTCTGTAGGGAATTTGCTGTTTCAATCACCACCCAGAGTTCACCCAGAGTTGTCAAGTTGATATCTTTCACAACCTGTTAATGTGTGTTCGATTTTGTTTTCTTGTATTTTCGATTAGGATACCTAGCTTCAAGTTTGTACCTACTTTCTTTTTTACTTCTGTGTTAGATGTAAAGTTCATCTCCAGTGATTGATTTTGAATGTTTTCCATATATTCACTATGCATAAATAACTCAGGAAACAAATATAAAGAACTATAAGTGGTTTCTACAAGGCCATATCACCAATGGTTAGGGACTGTGGGTGGTGCTCTGCTGTGTATTATTATTATTTTCATTGACAATCATTTTGGTTGGGATTTGTATGCCCTTTTTGAATGCTTGATCGAGAGAGATGGAAGGAAGGAAGGTTGAAAAGGGCAGGAAAGTGTGCTTTTTTCTTTGCAAGAAGTTTATGATATTTAGGCTTAGAGCTTAAATCCTGTTTCTAATACCTGAACAACTTATGCAGGTGAAAGAAAGCAAGAGGCTTGTCAAGTGTTTTCTAAATTATCTAAGACATGATAAAAATGAAGTTGGCGTTTTATTTGATATGTTATCAATTTTCTTGGTCAGAACTCGCATTGACTACACCTTTTTAAAAGAATTTTACATGATTGAGGTAATGTTAGTTACCATCTTCTGGCACTTCACTCTTTGGTGGAACTTTATTAGATGTCTTTTGTAAACTACTGATATAAACTAAAATGCACAGTTTCTTATATTCTGGTCTTCTGGTTAAGATGCATCTAATGTGTGAAGATATTCTTGGAAGCAGGTTGCAGAAGGATACAGTCCTCAAATGAAGAAGGCACTTCTGGTGCATTTTCTGAATTTATTTCAGTCTAAGGAACTGACACAGGATCACTTAGTCGTTGCTATGCAAATGTTGATTCTTCCTATGTTGGTCCACGCCTTTCAAAATGGTCAAAGTTGGGATGTTGTTGATCCTTCTATTATAAAAACTATTGTTGAAAAGTTGCTTGATCCACCTGAAGAGGTATAGAGTCTAAGATATTTGTTTCAACTCTTTTATTTGCTGTTGGACTCCCTATATATATTCTATGCAGTTAGATTTCTGACCATTTCTAAGATTAATATTGCACATACAGTTTCCAATTCTATTTACTTTCATTGTTTGACTTTGAGTAAGCATTATTTGCAAGCCGTTTGCTGCAAATTTGATGTCAGTTTATTCTGCATTCCAGATAAGTGCAGAGTACGACGAGCCTTTGAGGATAGAGCTTTTGCAGCTAGCAACACTTTTTCTCAAGTATCTCCCCGAGAATCTAGTGCACCATCGGAAAGAGCTTATCAAATTTGGTTGGAACCATCTCAAGCGAGATGATAGTGCCAGCAAGCAGTGGGCCTTTGTGAATGTTTGCCATTTTCTTGAAGCTTATCAAGCTCCAGAGAAAATTATCCTCCAGGTAGAGCATATCATAGGAAAATATTCTTTTATTCTTTAGTTAAATTGGCTGACTTTATTCTTTAGTTAAATTTGGGTGTAACCATCTCAAGCGAGATGATAGTGCCAGCAAGCAGTGGGCCTTTGTGAATGTTTGCCATTTTCTTGTAGCTTATCAAGCTCGAGAGAAAATTATCCTCCAGGTAGAGCATATCATAGGAAAATGTTCCTTCTTTCTTTAGTTAAATTGGCTGACCTTATCAGTGTAAAAAAAACACTTTGTTTTTACTTTTCCTGGAGCAAGAATTGTAATTGGCTGCACTTGTTTACAATATTAGGGCATTAAGCTCAGTCTTCTAGGAAAAACACCAAGAGTTCTGACAAATGTAAAACACAATTTCTAGCTTTTTAAAGGCACCTGCAAAAAATCATGACCAAAAGCACCATTACAAATAACTATCTGCAAATGTACTTGGTATTTTGTTGGAGAGATGATAATTTGCCTTTTAAGCATTTGAATACCTTCTTAAACAACAGTGTATTAAAGGAATTTTTGGACCTCTTTCACACAGTTCAGGATCACTCCTATAAATCCTTTTGAAGCTGTACAACTGATGTTCCTTTCTGATTGAACATCTATGGTCACAATTAGATGGACCCAGAATGCTAATTTCTGAGTCTCTGACTGTAGCTTAAAGTGGAGACTTCAAATTCCCACCACATGAATTTCTTGGACTATATCTGGTTTTTAAGAAATTGAAATTGAAATTTGTTTTAATGTCCACTAGAGACCATAATAGGTCAGAGGGCTTTAGAGAATACAAACAGCAGTAATAAGCAGGTAAAGAGTGGTGTGCAAGAAGCAACCCTAAAATGAAAATGACTACAGAGAGAAATATTGAAGAATATAGATATATAGCTGGCTTATCCTAGATAGGAAAACCCTTGAAGTGAAGGAGAACCAGTTAAGGAATATTGGCTGAAAATTAGAGGCAATTGTTACAAAGGGAGGAGAAAGAAATTAGTGTTACTTATCATTCGAATTGGTAGTTGAGATGTCAACATCAGAGGCTTTCTGGATAATGTCCTTTGTTGATCTTGGGTGATGTGGCATCAAAACACTCTTGATGGTGGCTGGGGTTGAGGTTGAATAAGAAGAAAAAGCACTTTTAAGTTTTAACATCCAACATCAAAGAAATCTTGATATGGAAATAAACTAGTAATGATTCTTTGAGTAGGGCCATCCAACATTACTTACCTGACCCACGCCACCCAAGCTTCAAAACTATGCTATGATTAGGGTTCGTAGGAGGACCAAAACTTCTGAGTGTCACCACCAATGTCCTAGGTTGGGTGTAAGGAGATAATTTTGTGTAGCTGTTCTAAAAGAGCTTTGATGTAGGCTCCATTTGAGAGTAAGTTCATATCTAATGTACAAAGCATTGCATATTTGCTCTTGGGCATATAAATAATGTTACTAATTATTTGCTTCAATCCCCTTTAGAGACAATGAAACCTCCATCTAATCTTGTATTAGACAAAACAAACAAAGATAAAGTTCTCGCCAATCTCTACTTCATGCGAAGAGCTGATTTTGTACAATGTAGATCCAGTCTAGCATGGCAAGATGGTGATTGTTCTCAACTAATGCAAGCACCCTTGAATAGTCCAGAGGAAAATAAAGGCCATGTAATAAATGGAATTGAAAAACTACCTCCATTGAACAATATGGATTTCATAAATGAAATGAAATGATATTAATTGCAATGGATGACCAAAATAGCTTAGTGGGATTTGGAAGAACAAGATTGATAAGAAAAAAAGAGTTCTTGTAGCATTTCCTAAGTAGCTCCAAAATCATAGGTCAAGGAAAGAAAGAAATAAAGAGTAGCCAATAAAATAAATAAAGAGGGAGTAAACTCAAAATGTAACCATGGAAAGCAAAATAGGTGAAACTCCAAGAGAAGAAGACATCCTAGAACATTGGTGTGCCATGAAAGGTGAAGACTCCACCATCATTATGGAATCCAAGGAATAGTGACAATTGTTTTTGAACTCACTTTGTCTTATCATGATGAGGTTAACACAACAACATTTAGCATTATGGTTGAGCCATTAACACCATTCAATTTGGCTGCTTTTAGCTATAAGTAGGTATGCGCGCGAGGCATTGATTTTGCCAAAGTCTCTCTAGACTAGCACCTAGTGTCAACCATTGTTGCTTGTGTTGGTCCACATCCACAAGCATGCACATAAGGACTAGCATGTCACTTTGTAGGATTTGGGCATTAGTGGGGGTTGTTTTAGCTACCCTATTTAACTAACCCTGTAAGCCACCGTTGATGATATAATTGTTTAAGAATGTAACTAGTTTCGATCTTCATAATTGACATTTGACTCATGTCTTGATGTAATTCATATGTATTGATCAAAAGAAGAAAGAAAATGTAAAAGAAAAATTATTTATGAAGCATGGGTTTCATGCTTATGTCTTTGGTCACTAGGTCAAGCATCCATTGAATGCTTCTAGGTTTTTGTCATGAGCCATGGTCATTGTCATATTGTAAAAGACCCATTTGAGTACTTGTATCAAATGAAGAAATATTATTATTGTATTTGGAAGTGTCTAGAGGGTTACCAAGATCAAGTCGGCGAGCATTGGTAAGTCGGCCTAGAGTGGGCTTAAAGAGCCACTCGGAAAGTCCATATAAGGAGGGGACTTTAACCTCCTTTGGTACATAATAAGTGTGCATATATCTGATCTGATCTGCAGCCAAGACAAGTAGTGCGAAGAGGCTAGAAGAGCCAGAATGGGAAGAGAAGCATGAAGGGTTGAATCTTTGTTATATTTGCTTGGCACAACTTACATATGTGAGAGGCCTAGTTTCTAGCCATTGCTTCAGATCTGAAGTTGCAACGGAAGGTTGCAGACTTTGTCTATGGAACCATAAGGATATAAGAGCTCCTTCTTGGAGAATGTCTACTTTTCTATCTTTGAAAATTGTGTGTGGGAAGGCAGGTTGGTCGACTTGATCTTGTTGAGAGTCCTGGTCTAGGGTTTGGTCTTGGAAGTCTCCTTTGAAATTGATTTCATAAGAAGTTCTCGTGGGTTTCCCCTTTGAGAGATTTTTCCCTGGCTTGGAGGCTATTTCTGGTGTCTCTCTCTTTATGGTTTGGCATTTATTTAAAGATAAGAACATAAGCATGAATATCACAAGAAGGATATAGTGTCATAAGTAAATGTCATGTAATGGAAAAAGATTAACTAATATGTTGCCCTTATCATTTTTTTAACAATAGTGACAACTTGTCCATCATCATAATTAGAAGAGGAGCCATAGTGATGTGAAACTAGTAATTAATGGTTCAATACTAATTTAGATACATTTAAATAGTTTTTCAATTTCCTGCATTTGCATAAAGAAAATGTTCAAGAACTATAAACAAGCAATGAAAACAAAGACAATACTCAACCAATGGGTAACAGAGTTCACCTACATGGGCGATGTCTCCGCATCTACTTCAATCCTCGAGTTGACTTTATTGATTCTCCTTCAAGAGAGGGCTTTTCCTTTTTACAAAAATGGCTGAAAATTCACAAGAAAGCCTAGAAGTTGCTTTCTCGCCTTTACAAAGGGCATGTAAATTCACAAGCAAGCCTACAACTTGCTCTCTCCTTTCCAAAGGACATCTTAATTCACAAGCAAGCCTACAACCTGCTATCTATCCTTTACAAGGGCAAGTGAATCCACAAGCAAGCCTACAACTTGCTCCATCTCTTTGATGGAGGGCTAATGAATCCAAGCCAATTCTTCCCTCTCCCAAAAGGGTTTAGGTAATTCTTCGTTTGAGAACTACCTCATCATATCAAGGAAAGGATATCTCTCAATTTCCCGCAAATTAGGATCTGACACCATTCAAGGGATTGGTCTGAGGAAATCTGTCAATCGTGCCCATGAGAATCTTAACTCTCCACAATGGTATCCAACTTTCAATGAAGATCTCAACTCTCCATGAAACTTGTTGGCATTATGATACATGTATTGTTCTTGATGGCAACTCACTCAGATGAAAAATCACAGTACAATAGGTTAACAACAAAGAATTTCAGATCAGTCTACATAGAATGAAGAAAGGAGGTATACGCAGGTTCACCTTAACCAAGTTGCGTATACATGTAGGTTCACTGACCACAAGTAACGTATGTGTACACATGCACCTGCACAGAAGGAAAAACGCGTATACCTTGGAAAACTAAGTTTTTGGTCCGAAGTATTTGGTCCATGGTATTGGTCCAAGGTATCTGGTCTGAGGTATTGACCCTAGGTATTTGGTCCAAGGTATTGGCCTTAAGTGGTTTTGGTCCATGGTATTGAGAAAGGCCTAAAACTATAAAAGGAGGAGAAGATCATTAGGCCAAGGCGTGCAAGTATCGAATATCTGATAAAGTGTGAGATTTAGTATGCAAGTTATTGGCTTATGGTGTTGTGCTTGATCCTAAGTTGCACGAAACGGGGAAACAGAAACAAGTTTCCGAAACGGGAAGGGATACGAAACGCGACCTCCCCAAATTTTGGAATCGGGGAAACACGAATATATATATATATACATGTATATATATTAAAAATATTTAAAAATTATTATATATATGTGCTATCATAAAGCATTAATGATACATTATAACTTATTACATTTAAACATTAAGATTAAATTTACATGACATTTATAACCTAAAACAAGATTTTTTGGAAACATGGGCTGTCCGACCGTACTGGCCACGTTTCCATTTCGGGAAACGTGGTGGTATGGCCGGAAACGCGTTTCACGGCCGTACCAAACACGTTTACGCTTTTCGTCCCAGTTTCCAGCCGGAAACGGACCTCCCCCCCACGTTTCCTGCAACATAGGCTTGATCTGAATCAGGGATGAACCTTAGCGGTTGATGGAGGATAAGATCTAATGATGGATCGGGATCTTAAGGCTTGAAATGAATTATCTTTATATGGTTTGATCATGTTTATTCTAGATATGAATACTGACGCATGTGTTGTTCTGTAAATATTATGATCTGGGTATAATTGAAATCTGGAATAGCTGCAGAATTATGAATTAATATATGTAGATGTATACGCTGGTTGGCTTTGAGAAAAGAGCGTATATACGCAGGTTCGACACATGGAAGTAGCGTATACCTTATAAATATGTTTTAGTTGTTTTTGTTTGCTGTTGCAGAGTTTTGGGTTCTGGTTTGGGTTACTGTATTCTGGTGACAGTATTCTGAATGATCAGATTGATGGGTTGTCAAAGTGATTGATTGATTCGGTTGTGGTTGGTTCAGAAAGTGATTGGTTGATGCAGATGTATTTGATGGTTGAATTATAGTTATGATGTTGTTGATGGATCCAGTCTGAAAATTTATGAAACATGGTCCTTGGAGGAAGAAAGAAGGTTGTAGCTTTCTGTAGGTCGCAGCCTACGTACTAGTAAGCATATCAGCTAGTACAAGAGTTAGGGGGTTGTAGATCCCTTCCAGGAGAAGTTGGAGAACGAGAGAAGGTTGTAACCTTCTGCAGGTAGAAGCCTGCGTACTGGTATAAGTCTGCACCAGTACAAAATTGTAAACAAATTTTCTTATTATTAAAAGAAGACAGAGACGACAACAACAGGTAGTTTTCACCCACATTGGGTTTCCACCTTATGTGTGATGCTTTATTCTTCTTTTACTGCACTGTCTAATAAATCTCTGATATACTGATTAAAATTCAATGCATGATAAATTAGGTAAATCAAAAGTTCTCTGCATATACGTTGGTTGCCTTAAGTACAGTCGCGTATACACACTAGTTCACTTAGCTGAAGTACGTATACAAATCTGTTTGGAAAATTAAATTATTGATCTGATAACACTGATTCACCCCCCTTCTTAGTATTATTTCCAACAATCTGACACCATTCAAGGGATTGGTTTGAGGAAATCTGTCAATTGTGCTCATGAGAATCTTAACTCTCCACGATGGTATCCAACTTTCAATGAAGATCTCAACTCTCCATGAAACATTCATCACCCCCTTGAGAATAGGAAACTACAATGCTACATATCTTTTGCACCATTGCCACATAGTTCTCACATTTGTATTAATTTCCTATTACAAATAAAAATGAAAAATACAATAATACATGAGCACCTAAGTTCAAAATAAGTATCAATCAATTCATTTTATCCTTTTGTCCTTTTGCACAGAAGGTAAATGAGCCATATCTTTTGAATGCAAAGTGATCCTGCCCTCATTCAAACTGGATTGGAAAGATCTGAACGAGCTCTTTGTTGTATGGATAATCTTAGTAGAAATTGGAGCTGGCTTCAATTTGTTGATGTGAAGATCGGCTTGGATTGCAAAAGTCATCCACCAACACAAATCTACCACATTTGAGCTTGATAATTTCCTCTGGAGGATAGCCAGTGCTGAGAGGACCTGGTTGTACTGTCCCAAGGGGAAGAAGTTGTGAACCCCTTGTTGCACCTCCCATATTGTCCAAGATCTGGAGTAAATGGTTAAAGTGAGTGACCAGCTTGAGCTCAATGGCCAAAAGAATGCAGTCAATAGAAGTTGGATGAATCTCCAAGAAATATCCTCCCTGATTTTACAATTAATTTCATCCTTTAGTGGGAGGAAGTTGGGGGGCATCATGGGAGATCAAGTAGGGATGTAGTCAATCAATTAAAAAACGCATAAACTTTAGATTCCTAATGTTCTGCCTTTTGTCTCTTTAAAATGGGTAGGCCATGTATATCATGCTACCTGCTTGTGTCAAGTGGCTAGTATTATATGCTTTGTTTATTGTAGTGTATGCTGTCACTGCATTGCTGCTTTAAAAAATTGTTTTGGTTTGGACCACTGTAGGGTTGGCCTGGGTCCTTAGGATCGCTTTCCTAATGCAAGTGTGATGCATGTTGGTTCTGCATTTATGGACATTGCATTTGTAGGCATTGTTGTAAGAAAACCAATAAATGTGGGTGCAAGAATCACTACTATAGTAACTGATGCCTTCCATGCATGAGTGTCTAGAAGCCTGCATTGTGAAATGTGGTTGTGCATGGGCAAACATAGTAATGTGGAAATATATGTCAACAGGCTTCATTGGAAAAAAGATGGGACAAACTACACAGCAAACTCTAAGGGAAAAACAATGTTTCACAAAAAATAATGAGGATGAGATTGGAGAATTAATTGGGTAAATGCAAGCAAAATTGAAAAACATTTTATAAATGTCTCTTATCTAATATTGAATGCTCTTTGCCTGGGATATATAAATAGCTGTAGTACAATGTTCAAATGAGGTGGAAATGAACTTCACATATTCTTTATCTAGGTGCCCTGTATTCTGATCATACGAGTATAGAATTCCTTCTCGAAATACTTCCCTGGTGGCCTGCAGTGTGGTGTCCTTTAAAAAAATATCTGACATTGAAATCTTGTGCCTATATATTTTGTTTTGTTCTATTTTGCATGTGTAATAAATTTATATGCTATAAATTGGTGGATCATTTATGTTTTCTCTCTATTCTTCTCACATTGAACAGGAGAATTCTAATTTTAAATTGTGCTAATATATGATGATTGTCACTTCTATGCCTATATGATAGGTATTTCTTGCTCTTTTAAGAACGTGTCAGCCAGAGAATAAGGTGTTAGTTAAGCAAGCCCTGGATATTCTCATACCAGCACTACCACGAAGGTTGCCGTTGGGAGAGTACAAGATACCTCTATGGATCCGTTATACAAAGAAAATCCTAGTTGAAGAAGGGCATTCTGTTGCTAATTTGATTCACATTTTCCAGCTTATTGTGCGACACTCAGACCTATTTTACAGCTGTCGAGCCCAATTTGTGCCACAAATGGTAAATTCGCTGAGCCGGCTTGGACTGCCTCAGAACACTCCTCCAGAAAACAGACGTCTTGCTATAGAGCTCGCTGGGCTTGTTGTTGCATGGGAGAAACAACGTCAAGCAGAGGCAAAGGTAATTTCAGATACAGAAGGGCATGTTCAGTCCATGGATATGCCAAGTTTGACTCCAGCAGCAGGAAGTGATTTGACTGGTGGAGCAATAAATGCTAAGCGCCCATCTGATGCTTCAGGATTTTCAGATGATTTGACCAAGAGAGTTAAAACTGAAAATGGTCTCCCTACTTTAGGTGCAACGTCTCCCAGCAGTACTTCTACACCAAATATTGGTACACCAGTATCAGCTGGTCAATCTGACGAAGAGTACAAACCAAATGCTGCAATGGAGGAAATGATTATTAACTTTCTTATAAGGGTAAGAACTGTTCAAGCACATTTTGCAATTATACGTGTAGGGAATTGTTAAAGCAGATTTTGCAATTATCTGTGTAGGGTACTGTTAAGAATTCCTACCTGCTGAGATCTGTTGCTATATATATTGTTCATGCAATATTGTTTTTTCTGTATAAATATAATAACAAGATATAATGTTGTACCCTGGGCATGCTACCTTTCCATCTTTCTAAAAATATTCTAATTGAGTCATGAGTTTGTAAAGTCTCAATTCATTATAAGGTAGTTCCAATTGTTGAATTTTTTCCTTAGGCTCTAGATCTTGTCTGAGGCTAATCACACACACAAACACTCTAGGAACCCTCATTCTTCTAGAACTTTGCACAGCGGAAATTTTAAGCAGTGAAATCAATTCAGTACACAGATTTGAGCCCAAAGCTTGATTATTTTATTTATCCATCAATAAAAGAATCATGGGGCTCTCGTACCAGGGATCATGGCCCACAATCACTAGTACAGCTAGTATACATAGTGTATGAATTAGGACTTGCAATCTTCTACCTCAGATATGTAATCTGCCCAGATAAATAGACATGAAGAAATACACAACTTACTCGCTGATGTAGCCCTTCTAGATAAGCCCTTTCAGTTCTTGTTGTCCTTGACACCTGGCTAGTCCTTTGTCTCCTTAAATCAGCTACTCACAAGGTATTTGACCTATCAAATGCACTGTACATCAGCCTATAATATCACTGCTACTGACAGTGGATCTGCCCTTCAGATCACTGTATATTAGCCATCCAACAGTGACCTTACTCACAGTAGATTTCTCCATCAACCCACTGCATACTAACCCTCGAAATGCACTCTTTTCACAACTTCATTTGTGAACAGACTTCTGAATATATACTGATCTCAGATCTGCCCTTTTCTTAACCTTAGCTGCTTCACTTGGTCACCAAATCACCCTTGGTCATTCTTTAGCATTCTGCACGTTCAACCTACGCAATCTGACCACCCTTTGACAGAGCCATGGACTCACCTTTGTCCATATCAGACCCACAGTTTCACAGACCAGTCTTTCAGCCATTTAATACTTGAGATCTGCCTTATCTAGGCCCAGGGATCTTAGCACAGACCTCTGCTACAGCTTTAGCATTAGATCTGCTCCTTGGCTTACTCTAGATGACCCTCAACCCTTTAGATCTGATGCTTGGATTACCTGATCTAGTTGTGCTTGGCCATACTAGGCCCTAATCACCACCCTGCGGCCTTTTCTAAGTTTCTGACCCACAACTGTCAACAACTGCTAACCTTTTCCTCGGCCTTCAACTCAAGGCCCCAGTCCTCCAAACCCACCCTTTCACAGGCCTGTGATCGACCCAACCAGCCTGTGGCTCTTTTCTGCATATAGATCTGAGGGTCTCGACCCCTTTCCTGCTGTGGTCTACCTGCAACAAGAGAACTAGGGCTTCGGCCTTTCTTCAATACTCAGAACATACCTCAGTTAGGTCTTCAACATTTTCTTTCTTGCTTTAGCAGCCTTCGGCTGCTCTCATTAACTCTCGACCTTCTTTAGGGTCTGTGGCCTCTCTCTATGGATGATCTCAGCCTTCATGAGCCGATCTTGGCCCTCCTAGGGCTCTCTTAGCACAAGCGAAATTACATCTTCTCTTGCACACGATGTGGGACGTCACCTTAGGCCTCCTCTATTTATCCTTTTCATTGTGTCACTTAGGAAACCTTCTAGATCTAGAGTTTTAACCTTTGACCCTTAGAATAAATAGTTTTTTTTTTTTCTTTTGGTCCTAAACCCACTGCTTGGGTCCAAAACCCCACTTTTGGGTAAATCACCCAACAAACAATTTATTGGTGGGTTGTCTTGTCTCAGAAATACCTTCTAAGGTACCCAAAATCTAACACCAAACCGCCAAATGTATAAACTCAGCTAATCATGGAGTTCCATTTCCCCACCCCAAAAAGATAAGCCGTGGTAGTTCCATTCCCCCAGAAGACAAGCTCTGGTAATCTAATCACTGTTATTTGAATCCCCCAAATGAATAAATTCAGGTAATCATGGTAGTCTAATTCTTCAAATGAACAAACTCAGATAATCATGGCAGTTCCAATTTGCCAAATGTAATAGATTTGAGTCATTGGCATTACTGTGATTGCTCAAGTGTATGATTGTTCATTTGTAATGGATTTTTCCTACACAACATTCATTTGAGTTTATTATTTGGGTTGTACTAGCCTGTACCATTGCTTTCTAGCAATTTTATTCTTCCGATAGTTCCTTTGGAGTTTGAACGCTGGCCTGTAATGCAGCAAAAGATTTCTTGGTGACTATTTTATGCAACTTACCTAACACATACGGTTCCATTTTTTGCTTTTAGAGTGTACTGCAGTTAGAGAATAATCAAGGATGTGAACAGAAATGCACAGATGGGATAAGTAACATTGTTTCTAGCAGTTGTATTTTGTGGTCTCTAAGATGTCCATATTTTTAGTGCCTTTTCAGAGGAATTGGTTCTGAGTTCTATAAAGAATCCTTGATGTTGTCTCACCAGAGACCTGGGTAGGGCTTACTCTAACACAGATTGTGGTGTGAAATTTGAATATTTGCATGCCAAATTTTGTTAGAGATGTTGAGAGTACTGTAATCTAATAAGGGGAATTTGGGGTTTAGTTTCAAGTATTATAGAGTGTTAGTTAACTGTAATTGAACTTATTATCTGAAAACTGCTTCATGTTGTATGATGCAGGTTGCTTTGGTTACAGAACCCAAGGATAAAGAAATGTCTGCAATGTACAAACAGGCATTAGAGCTGCTATCACAGGCGTTAGAGGTTTGGCCAACAGCTAATGTAAAGTTTAATTATCTGGAAAAGTTACTTAGCAGTTTGCAACCTTCAGGGCAAAACAAAGATCCTTCAACAGCTCTTGCACAGGGCCTTGATGTCATGAATAAGGTTTTAGAAAAGCAGCCACATCTGTTTATTCGTAACAATGTTCACCAGATAACTCAAGTATGTTCTCAACCAAATCAGATGCGCCACCATTCTATGATTGAACCACTTCATTATGATTTGGTTTTAATATAGCTTGTGCTCAACCAAATCAGATGCTTCACTGCTCTATGCTTGAAACAGTTCATTTTGATGTGCTTTTAATATTAGTTTGATAATTTCATTTGCTTTGTATTTGTTTTGCAGCTACTAGAGCCTTGTTTTAACAGCAAGCTATTGGATATAGGGAAATCGTTATGTACATTGTTAAAAATGGTCTTTGATGCATTTCCATTAGATGCTATGAATACACCACCAGACATAAAACTATTGCAATCCAAGGTTGAGGAACTGATTCAGAAACATCTTGCAGCGGTTTCTGCTCCTCAGATTTCACTTGAGACTAGCATAGCTAATTCGATGATAAGCTTTGCAGTTTCTGTTATAAAAACACTAGCAGAGGGGCAGAAGAGTTTTATTGACCCTTTTCTGCCTCCCTTGAATCGTGTTCTTCAACGTCTCACGAGGGATATGGGAATGCTTACTGGCTCCATTGCAAAACAAGTATGGCATATTTCTTCATCATCTTCTTTTCTTTTTCGTTTTTATGGTATATTTTTGTTCTTTCGCATGATTAACATGTTGCATTTGTGCATGAAAAATTTCCTTATTATTAGCTATCTTTTCTGTTGCCAGTTAACTTTTCTTCCTTAATCACATATTCTGTAATGGCTTACTAGTTTACAGTCATACTTGTTTCCTTTTTGGTATTTTTAAGAATATTTTGTTATCTGGTCCTTCTTTGCTGTATACTAGCTGAAGTATAGGCATTCTTTGTGCTTATGAAGAGTATTTTGTAATTAATTTTGAGCTTTGAAATTTGCTAGTAACCCAAGTTAGATAATAATGGTGTCCATTAGACTAACTGGTAGATGATAATATTGCAAGTGTAACAATTATGTCGCAAAAGGGGGATCTCTCCTACCATTGGCTACACCATTTGATGGTGAAATGGGGATAGAGGTGTCACATTGGAAAATAATGTTCCAGAGCAGTTTGGGAATATGAGGATGAGTTTCAAGGATGTTTCAAGCAAGGTTACTTGGGAGCGGGAGCGACATTTTCAGAAGCTCCCGGTTTGGGAGCGAATCCCGGAGTGTTTTTAAATATAATATATATATATATATATATATATATATATAATATATATATTTTTATTATTATTTATTTATTTTTTTTGATGCATATATGTCAACAAAAACATGTAGAATGATGAATTAGATATAAAAAGCATAAAAAACATAGATTGAATCATATAACAACAATCATCTAGAAGTTACAATCTTCGTCAACCACGTCCACAAGTTAGTAATATACAACATATTGAGTCGTGAATCATGATTCATCAATCTTAAAGTTTCAAGCTTTCAAAATTCAATATATAACATTTATCATCATTGATCATCAAAGTTGTACTTGTAAGTTAAGTGTAACCATTACAACAAATAATATCTAACATGAAATGAAATGTTATAAAATGAAATGAAATGAAAAAACTTTCAACTTTCACAAAGCATCATATTCATAATTCATTACCAATGAGTTATAATTGCCAACTTCAAACATCAAACTTAAATTGTCATATATTGTTTACAAAAAATATCATATTAAATATGAAAGAGTCAACGGTTAAAAAAACTACTAGAAACTAGAAAAGACGAGTAAATCTATCATCTACATCTTCCTCTTGCTACCACCAATAATGTCTAATTTCTGAGCACGTCGTGGTGGTCTTCTAGGGCTCTGTTCCTGCATAGTCCCATGACCAGAACTAGAAGGCACATGCCCTCCATGACGACAGCAAAAGAGAAAAACTTGGAACTCGAGCACTGCCACTGGATGGTGGGGGTGGCATGGTTGTTGCTTCATCTTCCTTTCTGATGATTTCTGCTTCTAGTTCTTCAAGATGTATAGTGCCATCCTCCAAATTATCGTCCTTTGGGTGGTTGTCCCAAATTTTATATGTTGGATCGTAATGACTCAACAACCTCGAGTTGTAGTGCACATAAACCAAGCTTTCTGCCTAGTTTTCATTGAGTCTGTTTCTTCTCACATTATGTATGAAGTTGTAGGTGCTCCAACCAGTGTGGAAAAAGTCGGGAATAAATCCCGATTAAATCCCGATTTTTTGATTTTTTGGCTGGCCGATTAAATCCCGATTTTTTGATTTTTTTGGCTGGCCATTTAATTTTGCCGACTTTTTCGAAAAACTCCCGACTTTAACGACTTTTTCAACTTTTGGACCCTTGTCGATTTAATCCCGACTTCGACTTTTTCCACATTGGCTCCAACACCTCTTTGCAGAAGAAGTATTTACAACTTGTGAGAGAACCTTTTTTGCCAATTTTGGCAAAAAGTCCCATGCCGCCATATGATTCCCACCATGTGAGAGCATCAAATCTATCTCTATCTTCCATTGCATATAAAAAACCAAACAAACCAGTGCTGCTGAAGTATCTGCCTAATTCAAGATGCAGATTAACACATTCCTCCCTGTCAGGTACCAACTTGTGTAATGCTTCCATATATGTTGTAGCTACCTCTAGATCCATATGGGGTTTGACCCTAACCCCACCCCCAGGTGCAGGTTGGCCCAACCAAGTTGGAGAATAGTATTTTGGCATAAGGATATACACCAAGGCATGTAGTGGAACATTAAGTTTATTCCACCGTGTACACACAATTGTGAATTGGTGTATACAAGTTGGGATTACCTTTTTGAACAATATCTTTTATTTGCCCCAACACGGTATCCATCTGCTCACACCTCCCCAATCACTAGTTTATATGTATTTGCAAAACAAATCATGTGATAAATGGTCTTGGTGAATTCCAATACTTGTCTCACACGTGCCCAAAACTGACCATCAAGAGCGGTCTCTTCCACCTGTTCAAAACCTTGCTTGTTAGCTGCATTTGTAGTCCTTTCCTTTTAATCCCTGCGAGTGTGGGCTTGATACCATGCTAGCCAATGACTCTCTTACCTTCAAAAGGCGCCTGAAGGTGAGGTAATATCTAGCAAATCTAGTCTTCGCAATCTTCAACAACTCCAATCTTGAGTGATTGCGGAAAAGCCCATGGGTATTGCTATGATTTGTAATAATTTTATCATTTGTTTGCCTCTCTTGTACAAATCACCAATCCATTTGTATTGATGGTTTTTGTTCTTAATAATATCATGCATCAAAAGGTTCATTGTGTGAACCAAACACCCAGACCAAAATATGTTGGGGTATTTATCCTCAATAATTGCTCCCGCTGCCTTACAATTAGCAGCATTATCAGTGATGACTTGGATGACATTGTATGGCCCAATAAGTTCAATTGTTTCAAGTAATGGTTTTGCAATGTTGATGTCGGTCTTGAACTTGTCTGAGTAATCATACGCTGAAAGAAAGATGGCACCACTAATAGACAAAACAAGAACACTTATCAATGGCTTGCCTTCTACTCAAAGAATGTGATATTTTTGCTTTTTCATGATCAAGTCCAACGATTTTAGCCTTGTCATACCCAGGGCTCTTGTATGCTTTAGGGGCATCATTTATAGCAGAAACCATTTCATGCCAATAAGGTGAGCGAAGAGCATTGAATGACATCCCACATGCATAAAGAAATCAGTAAACTTTTGAATCCACATCATTCCTACACCCTTCATCAAGGAAATTTGATATGGTTCTACGCATTAAAGGGATGTTTGGTGACCTTGTGCCTCCATATCCACTGCCATAGGAGGATGCTGAAGGATTTCTTTGTGCATATGATTGTGAGCTTGGTTCAAAGAAACCCTTTGATCTTTTAGATTTGTATTGGGCTTCCTCCTCCTCCCTTATGTATTTGGCTCCCTTTGCTGCTGGCACACCTGTACAAGTTTTGATTCCTATTTGTTTATCTCCATCCCATGGCCTTTTCCACAGAGGTGCTTTTTGGCACAGGTGTATGAACCTGTCTAATTATTGTTTCAATGGGGGCTGTGAAATTTAGTGATTTGACTCCCTTTACCTGTTTCAGGCCTAGTAACATATTTCCACAATGGGGTTTGGTCTTGTTTAGTTTTTTGAGCTGAATCAAGTTCACTCTCCTCCAGCGCCTCACCGAGGTACTCCTCTTCGGGGTTTTAATCAAATCCACTATAACCCACTTGTTCATGTTCAACCCTCCTTTTTCTACTCTCCAACACCATAATAACTAAAAAAGGAACCAAGAAGAAGAAAATGCCAAGCAATATAAATATGATGTTTGAAATTTGAAGTTTTGAATCTACAAAAAGTTGGAATTGGAATGGGAAATAGAGAATTTTATTTATCTATTTATTTAGCAATGAACATAAAATAAAATTGCTGGATTAGAGCCTCTTTGGCCTCCAATCTCCCCTTGCAAGCTACTTTCTCTTGCTCTCTCTCACTTAGGATGACGTGAATAATGAGAGGGAGAGGGTTTATTTATTCCCCCCTTCCCTCTCTCCACTCTGCTGTCACCTCTTTCTCGGCTGCACGAGCGTCGCTCTCTGCCAGTCGGGAGCGATTTTTCCAACCGAGGAGCGGTCGGGAGCGATCGCTCCCCATTTGGAAAAATCGCTGTTGGAGCAACGAGGGCGATGCTCCCTCCATTGATCCCAAAAAAACCAGGGAGTGGTTTTTCTACTCCCAAGTCGTTCCAGATCGGAGCACTGATTAGGAGCGGGATCGAGGGCGGGTGTGCTCCCCTGCAACCCTGGTTTCAAGAGAACCCCCAAATTTCAAGGAATAGTAGGGAATGGGACAAAAGGGAACCCCACCATTACCCATTGAACATAAAAGGAATAGAGAGCATGCATTGGTCCTATGAGTGTTTTTATTAATGAAAACACTCTAGTTTTTGGCAACTCTTTGTTTTGTTCTTACGTTTTTGTGTATTGCTATATTCATTTTACATGCTTTGTACCAATGTTGCAATAAGCACGATTGAAGAGGGTTCAAAAAAAGAAAAAACTTGTAAAAATCAGCAAAACAATTGACAAAATTAAAATAAATACAGAACAATTCATTTTTTTTAGTATCTAAAGCATCCACAACTTAAAATAAATGCATTGACACATAAATATGAAAAGAGAACTAATATATACGATGTGTAATATGTCTAGTGCTACGGTGAATGATGTTCTGAATCCCGAGTCCTGACTCAGCCTCAAAATATCAGCAAAAAATATAATAATGTATCTCATAACCACTAAGTAACTAATGATTTCCTCTACCCCTTTTGTGAGAAAATGTAATAGCTTTCCCTCCAGATGAAGAAGGCCTCGGGGTTGGCGTTGGACTTTGATGTCCTCTAGAAGTTGAAGAACTAGGAGCCAGAGGAGGTAAACCACATTCTTTATGGGTGACCATGGTAGGTGGTGTCACATCCTCCTTTAGTTTTTCCTTCTCCTCCTCCCCAGCCACTGCTACCCCCTCCATTACCTCCGTCTCTAAGCAATTAAGGGCCGATTCCATGACAAGCCTCTTGGCTTCAACCCTCCATGGAGAAGTGGTGTCAATCCCATCCAATGAGATGGCCTCCACGTTAGGTGTCCTCTCAAGTTGCCTCACACACAATCAAAGATTATAGTAGATGTAGGCGATGTCATTAAGGGTCTAGGACTCCAACTTGTAAGAGGGTCATAAATTATAAATTAATAATTATAAAAATAATAAATTATATTTTTTATTATTTAATGAATTCAAAAAATTAATTGGAAAATTCATAACCTGTTGTGCTTCTTAGTGTGCATTTTTACAAATACACCCCAGTTGTGCTTGCATTCAGAGGGGCTACATGTTTGGCTATACAACAAATAAGAGGAACATAAGAAAAAATTTGAAAGTTGAAGGAAAGCATGAACTTTAAGAGACAATGAAATATGAAAATTGAATCAAACTAAACCTTACCTGAAATTTTGGTTGTCCTATAATGGATAGCCATGTCAAAGCTAAATGTGCTGCCTGCCATCCTGTATATCTCCATTTCCTTAGAAATTTCTGCACATTCTGTCAGAGAGGACACCATCTTCTGAACACAAGTGGAAAATCCATCCATGATCTCAACATCAAATATGAAACCACAAGAGTAAGAAAATGCATGGTTCAGGTAGATCCCTGCAGCATGAATTGGAGGATGGAATTTATTGTTCCATTGCTCACTAATCACTCCCCATATCAATTGTTGTTTCTCAAACTCCTCATCCCCCTTATTATCATAATAGTTGTGAATGGATTCTTTGGCCCTATCCATGACCTCATATAGGTATCCCACTATGGGCTTGTCTTGATCAACTAATTGAAGAACCTTTACGAAAGGTTTAGTAATGCTACACACCTTTTGCACTCCCTCTTAGAAGCTTTCTTGGTATGAAACTAGCGAGCATATGGCCTCTCCCTCTGGTTTGCGGCTAAATGACAAAATACACCACTCCTTTTAAAGAAACATTCTCTTCACTTCCCACATAGAATTCAAGAGAGATTGAAAAGATATGAAGCTAGTGGCAACCTGTGTAATAGCAGGGCACACCACCTACCTGTTATTGGTGAATGTTCTCATCATATAAGGCACAAATGCATGAGTATATATAAATATTGTAATGCTTTTTGTTGATTCAACAATATCCCTGATAAAAGGAATTTTCCTATGCCCTCCAACATCAAGTCAATGCAGTGTGCAACACAAAGTGTCCAAAATAAGTTAGGATGCGTCTCTATAAGCATCTTTCCAACAACAACATAATTTGTAGCATTGTTTATTATGACTTGGACAAAATGTTGTGGACACACCTCCTGAATGAATATGTCTAACAAATCACATAATAATCGTGCATCTTTGATATGTGCAGATGCATCAACAAATTTCATAAACATTGCCCCTTTGGGACAATTAACCAAGAAGCTAATAAGGGTTCTACCTTTTTGATTAGTTCAACCATTTAGCATCACAGTGCATCCCGTCTATGCCCATGATGCCTTGAACTAGTCCAATCTTGCAGTGCATTCAATGTTTTCATTTTGAAGAATACACCCTCTCAAGTCATCATAGGGGGATTTGTACCCCTGGCCAACTATAGCAATAACATCAACCGCGGGATGGTAAAATGGATTGTTGCTGCAATGCTAAAGGGAACGTCACTCCATAGAAGACACCTGCCCAGTAGCTTGTCAACTTCTCCCTTCTCCTTTTTTTTAAGCGCTGTCATGATAGATGGGTGTGCACTAGGTATGGTTCTAGGAACAAAAAATGATGAGACAACTATGGGGTTGATTGTAGAAACTAATGTTGAAGAAGAACCACTCTCATGGTCACCTCCCACCACTCTACCCCCTTGCCATTGGAATCTTCAGAGGTGCTTTGTTTAGTTTGGTTCTAGATATCTTCCAATGATTTGAGGGCTCTGTGGATGATTTCTAGATTTTTTTTGTGGAAAGTCCTACTTAATGTCTCAAAATTTGTGTAAGGTTGAATTTCAATCGGTATACTCTCCTTGTGATACGCTACCCACATAACTTGCAAGTCAAATTTGATCTATCAAACCCCCCATTAGGTTCACCATATTCCCACATAGTGTCCAATTTTTTTGGCATGTTTGTTGAACTCTTAATGTAAGATTGAACTTAGGGCACGTTACCTACCATTTTGTGGGTGGTATCCCTAGGAGAAATTTTTTTTGCAAGATAGTTCTCAGTCGGCAGCCATTAACCCCTTGCAACCACCAACTAGCTCGTTGTGCCATTTTTCTGCCACTTGAGCCAACCATGTGGTTCCTCACCTGTCTGTCATGATTGTATGTTTAAAGGTGGGCCTCCCGAACCTAAAGGTATGCCTTGTCATTTGGTAATTGAGTGTTGTAGTTTGCATGTCATGGATACTTCTGGGCATGGATTAATGGGGGGATTCGATGGAAAGAGTGGGCTAGGTCTGTGCTCTTATTGCCTTGACCTCTTTTGGATGTTAACCTTGGACCTTAGTCCCATGGGATCTCTTTTATTGACCTTTGGGCTTTAGGCATGTTACTGCATGGGAAACCCTGATTTTGGTTGCGTGCTCCTACTCCCTCATCCACATATATCACTCCCCTTCCACTCATTATAACCCCATTCGTCATTTCTCCCACCTAGGTCCACATTCCTCCACTGGGTCCACACAGGGTTAGCCTTCCCCCTCCCTTTGCCCATGATTGTTCCAACCCCTAACATGAAATGAACCACCCTACCTTAAAGGGGGTATCCACTGCTATATCTTGCACATCATGCTCTTATCCCGTGAGCCCCGTGCAGTTAATTAAAAAAATCATAAAAGGCAAAAAACATATAAAGAAGGGTGAAAAAATCAAGGCTGGGGCACCTCATGTACCACGATTGCTCCCTCCTATATATTATATACCTAAGTGTGAGCTTCCCTTTTACTAGTTACCCTTGTACCCCAACATGTGGCCTAAGGCTTTCCATTTCACTGCCTACTCCATTCATCTCTTTATCACATGACACCACCCTTTAAAGGATGTACCTTAGACATACTATCCCCTTTAAAAGTAGAAACCACCTAATAGGATACTTGGTTAGCCCCATTTGTAGCTTAAAGACATTAGTGCTGGAATGTCTAAGTTTGACATGTTAGAAATCCTTCATGCACTTTACTGATTTATTCCTACCTACTTGTTCTGTTAATTAACAAGTTATTTACCATGTAAATACTGGAAATAAATACAAGTACATGCTCAACACATTACAGATCATCAACTGAAGGAGATAGAAATAAGCACACAAGTGACACCGTTGTTTTTGGACTAATGTCCCTAGAAAAACCTAATGCGGGAAAATCGATGTAGCTATCTGAGGGTTTGATTTATTAAGCAGTTTCAGAATACAATCTAGGTGCCAAATCTGGCTCACCCAACAGAGAAAAATCTCGACAGTAGTACCTCTATACTCAGAAGAAGATATTCTGGCTGAAACCCAGGATAGACACTCCGGCAGCTTCACAACTTCAATCTAACCCACGAATCCCCAACGTCAGCCTCTCTCTGGCCCAACGTTAGCCCAACGTCACTATGGCTTGGCTTGCGTCAGCCTCTGGAGGCACTGCGACAGTCCTCTGGCCCTCTGCATCACTCACGCTGGCCCTTTGAGGCACTGCGTAGCTCCTGGCTGGCTCTGCGTGAACCCTTGGCTGATTCTGCGTCCCTCTCTCTGGCTACTGTGCTGATCCTCCCGGTGCTATCTCTGCTTCTCTGCTTCTGTATTCACTACCCCTCAGCTGCGACTCTCATCATTCTCTCAACTTTCTCAGCAAACCCAGCCCCAGAAAGTCGAAATCTTGATCTCTTGGTGTGTTCTCCAAGTGACCCTCAAGCCTCTTCTTATACTCTTCTCGTTGACAAATCAACAACCGAGATTAAGTCCCTAATCAACGACTAAGATTAGATCTGGCTTGATCCATGACTTTTGGACCATTCTAACATAGTTTTAGATCTCCATTAAAAATATTAACTATTTTAATATCTCCCAAACTGTTTAGAATTTGCCCAAACCCTTTCTGGGTATTGGAGATCTCATGCGCCTTAGCCTCTCCACCATTTTTCGTGGCTAGAGCACATCCGATGCTTCCCCAAATCAACAATTAGCACATGCCAAAGCCCACTATGGAAGGGCATGCCATTATGAAGTGCCCACCTATTGTCCTGGTTTGTAAGCTTTTTTACTCGATTTCCTTTGATGACTTGTTGTACTGGAACGCTAGGGGACATATTGGATCTTATGCGGGATTGTAGATGGTCGAAAGCGCTACATTGGGCACATGTAGGGCATGTGTTGAGAGCCATGGGCCTCCACAACAGTAGCCAACACTCCATGGATACCCAAAGAGGCTCAAAGATAGCTCGAGATTCACCTTACGAGGAAGAAGCATCGGGTTCACCTTGCCCAACTGACCCCACAATTGTATGATGCACTTGGCAGATGACAAAGGACTTGTATGCTGATGTGGCATCACTTACAATATCATCAGAGGCCTTACATATGGTCTACAAGCATCTTCGACCTACTTGGAGACCCATGAGGTTACATGCCCTCACACCCATTGGGAGCACCACGCGTTTATTATTTGGAGAACAAGGGGCCAACCCCTTGTCCATTACTTTTGGGAGTCCTATTCATCATTGTGGCACTTATGGACTTCATCAAGCTTCTTAGAAGGCTCAACGATCTGTAGATGGACGAAAGCGCTACATTGGGCACATGTAGGGCATGTGTTGAGAGCCATGGGCCTCCACAACAGTAGCCAACACTCCATGGATACCTAGAGAGGCTCAAAGATAGCTCGAGATTCACCTTACGAGGAAGAAGCATCGGGTTCACCTTGCCCAACCGACCCCACAATTGTATGATGCACTTGGCAGATGACAGAGGACTTGTATGCTGATGTGGCATCACTTACAATATCATCAGAGGCCTTACATATGGTCTACAGGCATCTTCGACCTACTTGGAGACCCATGAGGTTACATGCCCTCACACCCATTGGGAGCACCACGCGTTTATTATTTGGAGAACAAGGGGCCAACCCCTTGTCCATTACTTTTGGGAGTCCTATTCATCATTGTGGCACTTATGGATTTCATCAAGCTTCTTAGTAGGCTCAACAATCTGTATTGTGGATCTTTCGACCACTTGAGAGAATTATTCTTTTGTTTATGAGCTAGTTTGGTGGGCTTGTCACCAAAAGTTAGTTATTTTGCACATTATTTTATTGTAGGGGCTAATGTAGGCCTAATTAGCTAAATCAAACTCATTAGAAGTGTATAAATACAAGTGATGTGAATTCATTTTAGCATCATCATTTGGATTGGACTTGTATCTCTCTTGAGAATCTCACTATCCTTCTTGGAGGACAAATTTTGGAGCATAGAATGAATTTTGATGTTTGGATTATTTTCTCTTGTCTTGGAGCTTCTTGATTGGCAAATTCTTGATGGTTGGATATACTCTTAATACACGTAAGTACAATTTAATGCTATTATCTTTTCTATTCTTGTGACATACATTGTTGTTGGGATTTTGCTATACTAGGGCTAATTTACTGCATCCATTTATGCGAAGTTGTGTAAATTTTGTTTCTAGATAGTGATGTTTCATGTATGGGCCATATATTATGAATGAATGTTCCTAGAGATGCTTCTTCATTGAAATTCATCTTGATAAGCCATCAATCTTACAAAATGAAGTATAAGGTTTTAGAAGCTACTTTTTCCGCTGCCCTAATGTTATGTGAAGTTGTCTTTGAGGCCTCCTTGACATAGAAATTCAATGTCCATAGTTATAATTATTGTTGATTCCAAATCTCCCTAAAGGACTAGGCACTAGTCCACCATAAGGTGATCACCTCAAACCTATTTTTCTTCTCCCCTCTCCTTTCATCTAGGTCTATTCATCTAGGTTACCTAGGGGATCAATTATCTCCAATATAGCCATCCAAATAATTCAATTTTTGGTCCACAACTACGCTGGTGTGTCCTCACGAAGCCCTCCAAATTTCATGAGATTCGACGGTGGGATCTTGAAATATCGCAAGCCCTAGCTCGAAGACCAATTCTTGCCCTTGGTTTCCCTTAGGTTAGAAAGCTCACTGGAATCCTTGCATTGCCTTTTATAGAAAATGCATTCCTTGATCCCTTTCACCTCCCTAATTAGGTCAAACATATCATTGGTTGCTAAATCCTATACCCTTTACCTAACCTTGGGTCCACTTGGCTCTGTGTGGTCCTGTGCACTATCAAGTTTAATTCTTCAGAGATCACCTAGAACCCAATTTTCCACAAGAATTCTTGGGCTTAGGTATCTCCATTGTAAGGCACATACTTAAAACCTAACCCTTGAAATTCTCCCCAAGCCGTTCCTTGAGAGCCTTCCATCTTGTCTTCGAAGACAAGCAAGCCACATATTTGAGCCTCTCTTGTGAATAGGCTTCGAGGGTCACCCCTCACCCTATCGTTGGTCCATCCATTTCATGATCCTTATCATAACGGGTCTCCTCGCATCAATGAAATTCCATAAAGAGTAGGGAGCCTTAGCCGAGGTGATAGTGGGCTATCCCTCCATCGCTAGCCCTTCAAGGATCCCCTTTTAGGACCCCTGCTTGTTTGATTGGTAACAGGGCACAAGAAGAATTTAAAGTTAAACAAATGAAATTAACAATTAGCATTTTGAATTTTTGACCAAACAAAATCCTCCACTCAATGCATCAATAATGGCAAAAAAACACACTCAAAAATTAGTCAAAAATTATGGAAAAAGCCTAGGGCAGAAGAAGAAATGAAGTAAATAAAGTTAACAATCAACATTTTGAATTTTTGACAAAAACAAACCCTCTCCACTAAATGCAACAAGAATGGAAAGAAAACCACCTCTCCACGCTTTTTAGATCTGAGGTTAAGAGGGATCTAGGCTGTAATACTCTCTAATTCTATTTCTATAACTCTATAATGTTATACCATCAATTTAAATTTAAAGAGTAAATAAGAAAATACCTAATAATATGGATCAATTTTAAAAAGAAGATTTGCTTACATGAAAAGCTATCTAATAATTTGGATTGATAGCTAGCAGCATTGTATACTATTATCGTTATCGGTGTGCAGTTAATGCCATATTTCAAAACAGAATTTCCTTTGACAAAAATGCAGTATACATGTGGTCAATCACATCCTGATTTGAGTTTAAAAATTAATATTTTAACTCTACTATGGATCTTGCATCCTCTACATACGACTTGAATATATCTTGGCAATCATCATCATGTATATTTAGCTCCCATCATAATGATCATTTTTCGATTGTTATATTTCTATGGTCTCAACATACACAAGGAAAGTAGGTTCAACTAGGCTAAAAAATATTCCTCTTTGTTTTGTTGATGAGAGAGTTTTTGGTTGTTAAAAAGTAAATTGTTTACGGTTTTCAACAATTGAACAAAGCTGTTTCAATAGAATGGGAACTAGCATTTAATCATGATCCTACTTAAAATGTACCCATCACTAAAATATAATCTTGAATTGACATGCTAAGCATTTTTTTATCTTATTTTAATGTGTAGAAGTTGATATTGATGATGAAGATCCCAATATAGGCAAAGATTTTGATGATATGTGGGTATTGTTGTAGCATGATTTTTTTGGATGCTAGAGCCCATCTAGGACCTGTTTTTTGAAGTATTTTCGATTCAGAGATGGATTGCATTCGGTGTTACTTTGGTTTGTGCACCCTTACATGCTACTATATAAATGAGAAATTTTGTTTATTTGCATACAAATGGTTTGAATTCATATGTATGCACATGAATATATATATGTTTATCTTGTTCAAATTTGATGACTAAAAATAGTTTCCTGCAATCCCAACCCGGTTTTAATTTCACTTTATCACTCCCATTCAGTTAAATGCCCTTTCCCACACATGTGACTGTTAACACATGTTGAAAATAAATATGGACATAACCAGACCAGCGACACACATAAAATTACACAGATTTTTGGTCAACTTAGACCCAGGCAAAACCCCTTCAATCTTCTTTGGTGAAAACTTGTTAGAGAGCTCATTAAATTTTATTTTGTCTTTCAAGTAAAGGAAAAATACATTTGCAAACAAAACAAAACAACAAAATACAACTTATCTCTTTAGCCAAAAACTCGTTGAAAACTGTGCCCAATTTGCCTCGATTTTCGTGCCCATGTGAACCTGAAAATATGCACTGTACAGATACGACTGTATGGATTTTTTTCATTTTTTATTTTATTCAAAACTTCTCTTGAATGGCGTGCACCTCACAACATTCAATGCTGTTCGTACTGTACTTTCTGCTGTCTTCTATGCCTTGATTTCCATGCCCAGCTTTGCCCAGAAATCACTCCAACTTGCTGCAACAAATTTCTTCTTCAGAACTTTTTTCCAGCTCTCAGCCTCCTTTCTCCAATCTGCTCGTGAAGAATGAATGCAGTCTCTCTTTTCTTTTCCTCCTTCTGTTTCCCTAAATGACTTTTGGGCAACCTTAAGATCTAATGGCTAAAATTCATTTAGATCAAGGGATGAGAATAAATGTGCATTTAATTCTCACTTCCTATTTTTTAGCTCATCCATTAAATAAAGTACCCACATTGTACTTTATGTCTAAAGTCGCTTTTCGCTTTATAATTTAACATTGACTTTACCACTTATAAAGTCACTTTCACTTTATAAAGTCACATTTAGGAAAATAATTATTGGACACTTTTCCGTAGGTAGAGATTAACCCATGGGAAACCACTTGTCCAAGGTACATTAAAGATCAATATTTCCTTAAAATTTGAACATTTTGTGTGTTCTTGGTTGACTGTTTTTTTGGGTCCGGGTTTTTTTACCGGTTCCAGTATGGTTCTAATAACATTGGTTTTATCCATTGATAGTTTCTCTAGCCATACTAGTTCGTATTGTTTACTTGCATGATTCTGCTGCTGCTCCTATGTTATATGGCTGAGTTTCCAAGCTTTGATGGTTGTTATTGGTTTATTGTGCGACGAACCTGGTTTCCATTATGTTGAAACCTGTTGTCATTACTAAGAAGAAATTTGGTGGGCTGCTACAGGTTCACAGGATGGATCAGGAACCTTCCCCTGCTACTGCACGTTTGAAATCTGATCTAGGTGCTGTTACGTTCAATTTGAAATCAATACTTAAACTTGTTAGTGGAAGAGTATTGCTTGTTCCTGAATGCAAGCGCTCAATTAGCCAGATACTGCAATCTATACTGTCTGAAAAAGGCACAGATGCCAGTGTCCTCCTTACTGTACTTGATATAATGAAAGATTGGATTGAGAACGATTTGAGGTCATCTAGTTCTGGAACATCAAATGCAGTCCTTAACAAGGATATAATTTTGTACCTACAAAGGTTGTCACAAGTTGATAGACAGTTTCTATCTACGCCATTTTTGGAAGAGTGGGATGGGAAGTATCTTCAGTTACTTTATCGACTCTGTTCAGACTCAACCAAGTGAGTAGTTGATGTTTACTTTCCAAGCAGTTTGAGATTCACAATAGTTGGAGACATTATATGTTTTCACTAATACTTCTGTGTGTTTTTTCAGGTATGCATTGCCTGTAAGACAGGATGTATTTCAAAGGGTGGAAAGGCAGTACATGTTGGGCCTGAGAGCAAAGGATCCTGAGATGCGACAAAAGTTCTTTGCTCTTTATCATGACTCTCTTGGAAAAACATTGTTTACACGATTACAATATATAATACAAACTCAAGAATGGGAAGCTCTAAGTGATGTGTTCTGGTTGAAACAGGGCTTAGATATTCTTTTGGCAATCTTAGTAGAGCATGAGCCTATTACACTTGCACCAAATTCGGCACAGGTGCCTCCCCTTATGGCCTCAGGTGCTGTCCCAGAGCGTGCTGGAATGCATCAAGTAGGTGATGCTCCAGAAGAGACTGATGGAAATCCCACATCTTTTATTGGGCTTGTGAACAAGCATGCAAAGTTCTTGAATGAGACGATGAAGCTTCAGGTATCTATTTTTATCCGCTCTCCATTTCCTGTCATCATTGTGTAGGAGTCCTATAGGAAAGCTACTTGTGTAAGAAGGTATTTGGTTGATATTTTTCCAATTGTGGATGTCAGGTTTTACTTTTAGCTGCATGCCTAATAAACTGCATTTGTTCAGGTTGCAGATGTTGTGATTCCATTGAGGGAACTTGCACACACAGATGCAAATGTGGCATATCATTTGTGGGTATTGGTGTTTCCAATTGTTTGGGCCACTCTACAAAAGGACGAGCAAGTAATGCTAGCTAAGCCAATGATTACCTTATTGTCGAAAGACTATCACAGCAAACAACAAGATAAGAGGCCTAATGTTGTACAAGCATTACTAGAAGGGTTGTCATTGAGTCAGCCTCAGCCTAAAATACCAAGTGAGCTTATCAAGTTTCTGGGGAAAACTTATAATGCATGGCATATAGCTGTTTCTTTACTGGAAAGCCATGTAATGCTATTTCCTCAGGAAACACGCTGCTCTGAGGCCCTTGCTGAACTGTATCGTATGCTTAATGAGGAAGATGTACGCTATGGGTTATGGAAAAAAAGGCCAATAACTGCAGAAACGAGGGCAGGACTTTCCTTGGTTCAGCATGGATACTGGCAGCGTGCTCAAGATCTTTTTTATCAGGCAATGAGTAAAGCAACCCAAGGTACATACAGCAACAATGTTGCTAAAGCTGAAATGTGCCTTTGGGAAGAGCAGTGGATTTCTTGTGCACGGCAGCTGAACCAGTGGGAAGTTCTTGCAGATTTTGCTAAAGGCATCGAGAATTATGAAATATTACTCGACTGCCTATGGAAGATTCCTGAGTGGGCTTTTTTAAAAGACAATGTGTTTCCTAAAGCCCAAGTGGAAGATACAACAAAGTTTCGTATAGTACAAGCCTATTTGGCTCTTCATGATGGAAGCATTACTGGAGTTACTGAAGCTGAAAATAGATTTGCTCAAGGAGTTGATCTGGCATTAAATCATTGGTGGCAACTACCTGAAATGTCTGTTCAATCTCATGTCCCACTTTTGCAGCAATTCCAGCAGTTGGTAGAGCTTCAAGAGTCGGCAAGGGTTCTTGTAGAAATTGGGAATGGCAACAAGCAACATGTTGGAAGTCCGTCTCTTGGAGCAGTTCATGGTGGCTATGTGGACCTGAAGGATATTCTTGAAACTTGGAGGTTGAGGACTCCTAATGATTGGGATAATATGTCTGTCTGGTATGATTTACTTCAGTGGCGAAATCACATGTATAACACTGTAATCAATGCATTTAAAGATTTTTCAAATACAAACCCCCAGCTTCATCAACTTGGATATCGTGACAAGGCATGGAGTGTTAACAAGCTTGCTCATGTTGCGCGCAAGCAAGGACTTTATGATGTTTGTGTTACTGTGCTGAACAAAATGTATGGCTATGCACAAATGGAGGTTCAGGTAAGCATCAGAATCTTTGTATTTTATGTTATTCATTTTGCAATTTCTTTTGAAATTCATGTAACAGCATTTCTTATTTGTCTTAACTCTCAAACAGAAGTTCAGGTAAGTACCCTTTTTTTGCATTTTTTCTTTTCTTTATGTTTTGCAATATCTTTTGAAGTTTATGGGAAAACATTTTGTTATTCACGTTAACTTATGTTACCAAAGACTTCAAATTGGCAATCTAACAGGATGATTTTGTGACATATGAAACCCATCTGCAGGAAGCATTTGTGAAAATAAGAGAGCAAGCAAAAGCTTATTTAGAAATGAGAGGCGAGATACAAAATGGGTTTAACTTGATCAGTACTACCAATCTGGATTATTTTCCAGTTCAACACAAGGCAGAGATTTTACGCCTTAAAGGAGAATTTTACCAGAAAATGAATGATGGTGAAAGTGCTAATCAATCATATTCTGATGCAATTAGTCGCTTCAAGAATCTATATAAAGGATGGATAAGCTGGGGTAATTATTGCGACCAGGTATTTTCTTTATTTCTTACATGAATTCTCTCTTCTGTAACACTTGGCTTGATCAATGTAGCTGTGTGAAATACATTTCGTTTGTGAACTGTGTCTTCCCCATTGATTGTAGGTGTATAAAGAGACACATGATGACACGTGGCTAGAATATGCAGTAAGCTGCTTTCTTCAAGGTATTAAATATGGGGCTTCAAATGCTAGAAGCCACTTAGCACGTGTTCTGTATTTATTGAGCTTTGACACCCAAAATGAGCCAGTGGGCAAAGCATTTGATAGGTACTTAGATCAGATACCCCACTGGGTTTGGCTGTCATGGATACCTCAGCTACTGCTTTCCCTGCAAAGGCCTGAGGCAGCTCACTGCAAGCTTGTTCTTCTCAAAATAGCCACAGTCTATCCACAGGTCCGTATATAAATTTAGATTCAGAAAAAAGTGTATTTTCCAGCATATTATTACTCTAAGAACACATTGGATGTAACATGCTTGGAAGTAGTTGTTCTATTTATGTAGAGATGCACATAAGATGCTGTATCTGCTTTTGCATTGGCTATCTTTTGATAGAGTCTCATGGAGAAGGGCACAGCTTTTGCATTAGCTATCTTTTGATATAGTCTCATGGAGAAGGGCACAGTATGATGTGTCTAGTTATTCATGGTAGATGCTTATTGGACTTTTGATGCACTGTTATTTGATCAGGCTCTTTATTATTGGTTGCGGACATATTTACTAGAACGACGTGATGTTGCTAGTAAGTCAGAACTGGGAAGGGGAGCTGTGGCTGCTCAGCAACGTATTCAACAGATACCTGCCTCAGTTGCTACTTCTGCTTCTCTAAATTCAGTGGAAAGTAATCCCATAGCCTCGCATCCAAGTGCAAGCAACCTGGCTCCTGAAGTTGTAAATAATCAACTTCCTCAAGGTGGCAGTTTGACTGTTTCTCATGATGGTTCCAATCCTCAAGGACAAGACTCAGACAGAGGTCAAACAATTGATGGAAATATTCCTGCAGGCGCAGAATCATCTCAAACGAATACGGCAGGTATACATGACTCTCAAGCTGGAATCAGGCGCAATGCAGGGCTTAGTTGGGGAGCATCAGCTGTGACAGCATTTGATGCTGCCAAGGATGTCATGGAGGCTTTAAGGAACAAACATACAAATTTGGCGAGTGAGCTTGAGGTTTGCTTCTTTTTGAGAATAGCCCCAGCTTATATTTGTTATACCTATCTCTTGATTCATTTGGCGAACATTAACTATTTATTAAAAATACCTACTGATTGACTTGACACCAATAAATAGTCTTGTTTCCTCCATCGAGGTTTTTGACTATGTGGTTTCTTATTATGGAGCAAATCTGTGGACATAATGAGATATACTAATCAGAATATAGGATATTTAAGGAATTATTTGAAAAATATACCTTGATAAAAGTAATAGGAGTTGTGGGACTCTGCTTATTTTATTGTTGTCCACGTTCTGGATTTTTAAGTTGTCTTGTTTATTCCCTTAATCACTAGGAGAACACGTGCCATATTTGTGAGTTCAATGTTCTACTGCAAGACTGAGCTCGACATTGTACTCTGTTGTCATGAATATGAATGTGAACTACAGTTAGCACAATTTGATCAAAATCAATGATTTATTGATGGTCTAAATATGTTTATAAACTGCAAGTAGTGAGATCTGGGTCTCTGACAGTAGTGTCTAAATTGTATTTTATAGTGATGTCAACCAAAGTAACATGTGAACAAAGGAATGGGTGTACACTGGTTATGGGTACCCAATACTCAGCATGGACTCACAAAATGTCACGTGCTTAGCTCTCATATGTGTGTATATACTATATATGTCTGTACATTACAAAAATGGAAATTATAGAGAAAAGTTCAAATTTATCTTGTTCTGAGATCTAAATGTAATGATAATGATACATAAAATGAAGATCGTCTGGTTGAAATTGAATTCTAGCAATGTGTTTTCATCCAGCAAGGTACTACAAAATTAGAATAATTTGCATTGTTTATGTGGATGTCACCTTGGAGAGCCTTGAGCACAAACATGCACGATCTGATGCATCTTTGAAATCTCTGTATGGTACAGATGCTTAAACATATTTGAACCATCTAATCTTTGTGCCCAACTATACAAGATAAGACAATTTTTTTATGCCCTTGAATGGATGACTAAAACTAAACCAATGGGACTTGGATGTACAGGTTTACAACCAATAATAACACACCGTGGGAGTGCCAAGGCTACTTGTAAAAACTAAAGAATAAACGTACTAATGAGTAAGAAACTACAAGTAATTTAGTAAATAACTAAATGGGAGGGAACCACTGATAATTAGGTATAAATGTAGAGGTAGAGGAGGGAGAGCAAACATCTGGTGCTGCCTCAGTCATTGGGAAGCAATCTTACGCCAAGTTTCTGGTATGTTGGAATGTGTACAAAAATATGTCTGGAGATACCCCCCAAACTTTAGGGGATGATGGGGTGTTTTGGGGGCCGGAAATAGGGGATGCTGCGTCAAATATCAAAAAATATATTGATGATTAAATTTTAAAGTTTTAAACGAAGCATTGAACATTTAGAACCATGAAAGCAATAAAATGATAACATTGCTATTCACATGGATCATTTTGGACATCTTGATATCCACTGAATCATTGTGTTTGTGCTGTCATAACCAGATGTAAACTCTAAAGGAGTAAAACTCAATGAAGATGAATTACGCCGATATGCTATAATTTAGAATCTACATGAGCGATAATAAGAACTTTGAACTTTTACCTTATGAATACGTAATATAAGTCTTGGAGTTACAGAATCTTAAAAGCTAAAAAAGCCATGGTAAGTTATTATCCAGGCATAACTTACTTATGCTTGGCCTGCTACTTCCGTATGCTGCAAATCTGTTTAATTATCATACATGTGAAAATCAATATCATTGTCAAAATAAATTAGTGTCCAAGCTAAGGTGAATGGATCTTGAACTAATATCTGTTAATGCTCCATGTTAGCTTCATCATGAACATATATTAGTACATCATCCTCTGGATCAGTATCAGAAGAAGAAGAAGAAGGATTTTTAATGACATCTACGAGACCAAAACGGTCTAAGGGACCCAGATATCCAATCAACAAAACATCATACAATTGAGTTTCTCTCCATAACAGCCCTCTTGGCGTGGATCATGATCGAAAAATTTGCCATATTGTGAAGCTTTCCTTCCAAAAATAACTCACATAGACTGTCCACTTTCAGGTCGCTTTCAAACTGACTGCGAATGTCCTTATAGGCAGGACACTCCCTGATGAAGTGTCATTCGGTTTCAACCCCTCCCTCCTCGCACAAGACACAAGTTCTTTCTTCCCACTCTTCCTTAGGAACTACCCATCTACCTGTTTCACATCTAAGATGATGGGATCCGGTCCTTAGCTGTGCTATTAAAATCTTAGACTTTCCCTTGGTTGCGACACTCAAATAGGTCTTTTCATTATGCAACCATGTAGGGTTGAAATTATTGACATATATCATTTTTTACGGCCAACCTGTTTTTCCCACATGGCAGTCCTGAATTTTTCAAGTACCCACTTCTTTATTTCCATTTTAGAATTAGGACAATCCTGCCAATTGATTCCCCATTTTCCCATCCACTTGTCATTATGCTTCCTCCAAGTTTTCTTCCTACGCTTTAACTCTTCTGCGACAATCAACTTGGGCCACTAGTGCTCATCCATGCCATCTACCATTTTTTAAATACGTTAACAAACGAATGATTGCTAAAGCTTCCATAGGAAACTGGGGTAACTAACAATCCAAAAAGAGTTTTTTTGGTTTTCCAGTCCCATAATTCTGCTTTCTTGCATCTATTCTGAAGAAGGTAGGAAGCTCTCCAACCCCTTTGAATCCTTTCAGTTCTGCATGTCTCCCAACTAACCCTGTTGTGAAAAATTTCGTAGGTACTTGTACTCTTCCACTAACTCCAAGGTTTTTCCCTCAAAAATAAAGCTAACTTCTTGTTTTCTTCACTTCAAAGAGAAGATCATGACTTTAGTTTTGCTAGTGTTTACTTGCATCCCCACCTCTTGACATAAGAGCTCTACTGCCTTCAAATGCTCTCTCAAATCATGAGCCAATTTTGCAATTAGAATAAGATCGTCCACATACAGAAGCAACTTTATCCTACTAATTGAACACCCTCTCCACTATCTTTGTCCACCCAGTCTTCCAGCTTGTCAATATATAAAACAAAAAGCGTGGGGGAAAGAGGGCACCCTTGCTTAACCCCTATGTCACTACCATAGAATTCAGAGAAGCCTTCCTTAGTTCTGATTTTTGCACTAACTTTCTTGTAAAATTTATGCATAGTCACTCTATACTCCCTTGGTATTTCGAGCTCTTCCATTCTTCTCTAAAGCTTATCTCTCGGGACAATGTCAAATGCTTTTTTGAAGTCAATGAAGCAAAAAATGGCCTCCTTGCTTTGGACGTCCCAAATCTTTTCGATGAAGTGCCTAAGAGTGGTGCAATGATCAATTGTAGAGTTCCTTGGCCTAAAACCAACTTGCACTTTAGCTATTTTACCCTTTTTTTTTGCCCAGTTGCTGATTTTGCGCTCCAACATGCTCCCGAACAATTTTCCAAGAAGAGGTTTGATGATAATAGTGTGGTAATTAGCAGGATTATTGATGTCTCCACTTTTGTAAAGAGGGATAACCACGCTCGTAGTCCATTTCACTGGAAAATTGCCTTGCGTAACCCTGTTGAATATCCTTTTAATGATTGGAGCCAAGCTCCACACCCCACTTTAAAAATTATGCCTGCAAACCATCAATGTCTTAAGCCTTGCCACTTGCTAAATTTTTTATACCTCGCTTGACCTCGTCCACTGAGAATAACTGAATTTTAGAGTTGATTATGGGGGGATTAATTTTATCTTGATCTCTCTCATAAAGGAGCTGTACATAATCTAACCACTGCGAAATTGATATACTATTCTCTGTTTTCTTTGTGTTTTGTTGTAGCCCCCGCTAAAAACCTTTGGGGTTGTACTTTCCCAAAGTAATTAATTCCTTTCTTCTTGCAGCGACATAGCTTTCTTTTTTTGTTTAATAAATTTTTATGCTTCTTCAGGGTTTCACTATTTGTCTCCTTAAGCGACCTTTTAGCCACCTTGCATTATTCATCATAACGAGGATTAGTTGGAAAAGCTTTTGAGCCCTTCTTGTTAGGCCGAGATCTTTTGCACCCCTCTAAGGCTTTGTGGATTAGATGGATCAACATAGTGCTGCAAAAGCACTTTGTTCCCGGGGTATCTTCTTTGACATCAATGTTGTTTTTTTTCTCTTGAAAGTGTTGTTCCGTAGTCGCAGCAAAGAGCTCTTGATTTTCTTGGTTCATGAGGATTCTTCCACTTGCATGTGCTTCCTTTTGAGACTGATGGGTCTAAACTTCTTGTAGCTCACTTGTGTTCATGCCCAACATAATAAAGATTGGCGAGTGGTCTGAATTCATCTCAAAGGGACAAGCCCCAATCTTGAAATCTAAAAAATTGCAAATGAAGCTCTGGGAGCATATCACATATTCCACCACGCTTTGACCATTGTAAGTTTTACATGTGATGCCACCAGATCTTGGCCAAGCTTTCATGCTGTTGCAAATAACCATGTCGTAGAGGCTACACAAGTCTAACAACCCTATGCCAAAGTGGGACACACTCCCATTCCCATCCTGAGAGGTCCTTGTCCACTCATGATCCTCAATCTCCTCTAACCAAAGAAGGTTGTTGTTTGTATTCTCAACACTTCCCAATTGAATAGACTGGTTGTTTGCTGTCCTAGCATTAAATTCCCCAATTAACACTATCTCCTAACATCTAGAAGGCAGAGAGATCTATTTTCAAAGCACCAAAGGGGTCTTCGTTATCTAAATTTGTTTTCTTGTAAAACTTTGAATTTTTGGGGCAAAATAACATGCATCCAACGTGAATGATACCTTATAGTTATACTCAACCATATAAATTTCTTATTTGGATCTTCTTTTTCCACTTTTACTATTCTGCCCCACGATTCTCTTATTAGAACTGTGATCCCTGTTTGCCCTTTACCAGTTCCTATCCCTTCATTCCATACTGAGACTTTATTGGAACATTCATATTCTGGAGCCCTGCAACCCTCATGCTCATGGGTTTCTAAAAGGATAATGATGTCTTTCCCTTTTGCTATGGGCCCCAAACCCAGTCCTCTCCTCCATGGGAATCCTCTACAGTTCCAACTTACCATGTTTGGATATTCCCGGGTGGCTTCGAATCCCTATTTGTGATTTGTTAAACGTTCGCTGATTTGGGCTTTCCCATTCTTCAAACACGCCCACTTTCCTGCTTCTCTTGTTGCTTTCACCTTTTCCCATTCCTTCCTTCGATCTTCGTGTTGGTCCCATGTCAAGTCATCATCTAAATAAACTCTGAGTGCCTCTAAGTAGCCCCCTTTTTTTAGGATAGCTATTTTGTTTTCTGTGCTTCTCAAAATAACTCTCACATGTCTATTCCTTCTGTTTTCTACTTTCCTACCTATCCTATTTGCTTGTTGAATATAACCTGTCCATTTCAATTCGTCTTTGAGAAAATCCTTTGTTAAAATATTTATTTTCTCTCTCTTCGGACTCCTTCAAACCTTTGATGATGAAATTTGTGGCCTTGTCTTCTCTATTTTTTTCTTCTCTTATTTGTCTCTTGTTTTGTCTCTCTATGGTTTTTTTTTGCTCAACCGATGGTTCCTTTACTATTTGAGTCCATGATTTAACCTCTAACATTTGTTGTCTTATTTTTTTTTCTTTCATTTCACCATTTGCAATTGTTGACTGAAGCTCTTCCATCTAAATTTCTTTGTTAGTTCAAAGTTGTCTTTGTCCTCGTGTCTTTTTCCTTACCATTTGTGCTTGCTCTAATACCTATTTCAATGTGACCAATTCTTGTTATCCTCTTTCCATACTTCTTTGTAAGTTTATTACCTGCTCTTTGAGGATCACGTTTCCCTTTTCAAGTTTCTGATTGGCCTTAGAGATTTCTTTTAACTTAAGATCATTGAATTGCCCTTTTAGCTCAATGAATTTATTTCTTTTTTTCATGTTGATGAGTTCACATAAATAAAGATCAGATGACCATAACAACAAAGTGGTTGTGGGGCTGTATGTGTCCATGTTTCTTTCTTCTTTATTTGTTGTTGTAACTTTGATTTCACCCTGCATTGGACTAGACCCCTCCTGTGCTGATAAGATAGCCTTGTTTTTACTATTGACCACCCTCAACCTTGCCTGTTCCTCTACTAATAACTATAACTTGGTCGTAACACTTGCATTACTTTTAGCTGATTTCTGGAGGATCCAAGTGAATTTTTTTTCTCTATGATTGTCTCATCTTTTTGGCCTGTTTGTGCCTTAAATTCCCTTGTACTGCTTCTCATTCACAAAAATCAACTTTTCCTTTGTGTCAAATGCATTGGCTTGATGTACCCGAGGCAAAAGGGGGCTCCAAGCCTCGCTTACATTCTTAGTAAGATTGGTAGGGTAGAGCTCCCTATCTCCTCCTGAGATTGGGAAAGTATGGTTCCAGGGTGTGCACCAACCCTCCTCTGACAACCCCTTTAAAATTAAACTCGATATTTGCTTTTGGAATACATTTACTGTTTATGAACTGTTTGATATAGCTTTCCCTACCTCCGAGATTCCTGGATGTTTGTTTTCCACCAAAACCAGTGCTTTTTTTGCATTGGGCCCCCCTGTTTCCATATCAAAATGACTTTGCCTTTAGACTTCTCTTATTAACAAAGGTTTAATGGGCTCAGTTTTTAGGGCTCTAGATTGAAGATTTGAAATGAAGAACAAAAGCACACATAAAGAAATATGTAAATGAGGGAAATGTGGATCCAACCTGTCTCTTCAGTCGAAAAGAAAACGGAATTGTTGAGCTGACCAGCCACTCACTCTCTCAGACTTCACAACACTCACTCGGAGCTTGCCCTCCCAACACTCTCTAGCAGCTCAGTCTCACATCACTCTCTTGCCGCGCCTCACAGCTTCCTCACAATGCCTCCCTCGCGACCCTCTCTCATCGCCTCTCTCAGCTCCTTCCTCACAACTTTTGTATACACACTGCCTCCCTCACAACACTCTCACAACACCTTCCTCTTGCATTCACAGCAGCTCTCGCCCACAGCTCCGCAGAACACTCCACCCACAACTCTCGCGCTCACAGCAACATTCCGCCCATAACACTCGCACCACAACACTCCGCCCACAACTCTCGCCCTCACAATACTCGCACCACAACCTCACAACACCCTCACAACACCTGCACCACAACACTCTCACCACAACACTTTGCCCACAACAATGTTGAAGAACCTAGGGCAAAGTAGTGTAGTGTGATTCTTTGTTGATAACAATTTGTGGAGTCTTTTTACTTTTCTTGTTAGCTTATGCTTCTTCTTCTTATTAGTGCATATGTGTGTACTTCATCAAACCGCTACGAAAACAAAATAACAGGAACACAACGTTTGGCTCTCTACCAAGGACAATGTAACGACTAAAAATCGTATATGCAGTGAAAATATTTAAAATACTTCGTAGAAAAAGACATCCATCATAGGATAGTAAGTTTAAATTGTATATTATATAAAGAATTGATGTAGGATGATTACATTTGAGAATGATGGTCTTATATATATAGCCACGGAATTACCTTTTCATGAACAGGCATGTCTCTAAGACATGCCTTTTCATTATTAACTAACTAACCATTAGTTAATTTACTTCTTATTTATATTATATTTATATTGTTATGATTATTATTATTTATTATCTATTTTTATTTTTTACATAATTTATGTTCATAACAATGCCTTCTCCTTCAAAATGATTTGTCCTCAAAGCTTGTTGATGAAAGTGCCTTGATCTCTTTTTTGCTACGTATGTCTTCTGCTTGATATCTTTTTCTGCTACGCATGCCTTCTCGTCTCGGAACAATCATCTTTGTTGATACAAGTTGATATGATCCTTGGAGTGATATATAATATTGTCTTACTGAGAATAGATTGGACCATCCTAGATTAACCTTCTGTGGAATTTTCTGATCACTAGAACTTTGTAACAAATTGTTATTAGTGGATTGAATTGAGCTCACTTTAGTATTCTTTGTAACATAAACTTGTTGTTTATGTTCTGAGTGATATAGATTTGTAGATTGATGAAGGTGTCTACTGTCATAATTCAGATGTAGATAAGGAATTTTTCTTGTTTGAACTTAAACCTTTTTATGGCAGTTTCCTGATTTCCATCAGGGATTGTTGTTGTTAACGTAACTACTGAATCCTTATTTGGAGTGTTCGTCATTTGAATGGAAACCTCTAAGTACGTATTTATTTCAATACGATTTGGATTTTTCTGAACTATGAGATTAGTGGGATCGATGTTTGTTTCTTCTTCCCCAACTTGGACTACTACATCTAGCGATTTTGATGCTTCTTTTGCAATAATTTTTTCAAACCTATGCATTAATGACTTCTTATCGTCTTTAAGTTTTTTAATCTGTTTGAGCAGATTTTGGTTATGATTTTTGAGACATAAGCATTCCTCGTTTTTTGAGTCAACTTTATTTTGGCCTTTAAGTTTCTTGTCTTTTCAACACTTGATTTATTCTAATAATTTTTTGTCAAGGTCTTTTAAGCATAAATTCTCCTATTCTTTCTTCGATAGACTTTCATTGAATTTTTTGTCAAAACTCTCTTTTTCTTGTTCTAAGTTGTGCTTCTTAGTTTTACACTTTTTGACTTGTGCAAGAAGTTTTTCTTGGTGATCTCTGGGGCGCGATATTTCTATATCTTTGCTGCGGATGACTTCTTCAAGCTCTTTTTGCTTCTTTGATATAGTTTTTTTGTTATCTTGAAACAACAAGTCCAAGATATTCTTAAATTCTTCTAATGAAGATGCTATTGATTTTGGTTTACTTGTTATATCTCGAATTGTGACCATTTTCCCCTTATAAGAAAACGTCAAAACTTGTTTTTCTATGTTTAACATGAATGTACACAATTTCTTAAACTAGGGTTGACCGAGTATGATGTCAGTGTTTTTATCCATCCTTACAACATGAAATTGAGATATGTAGTCGTAATGACCTATTGTCACTTGTAAATCACTAATTTTATACTCGTTTTGCTCAAAAATATTTTTATTTACACCAATGCTTAGCTCTTGAATTAATAGATGATTTGTCAAGTTGATGTTGATATAATTTTTATCGTTGCTTGCGCTGATGGCGACATTAACTTTTCTTCCTTGGATACTTGCTTTTAATGTAATTACTCTGATCTGTCACTGAAAGACCATTATAGGAAAACCTTTCTTCCTTCGTCATTTTAGAATTGAGCTCCATCTTTTTTGTTTTTTGTTTTGTCAAGATGACTTAAGATATTATATTTAAAGTTCCTTTGGACTTTGTACTTCAAGCCTCCTTT
>APFE031345472.1:0-34402 GCA_000404065.3 Pinus taeda | reverse complement strand
CCTGCTTATGTAGTACAATGTCATCAGTTAGAAATATTATCTGCAAATATGACTAGTGAAGAGTCACCAGAGATACAAGATTTAATTAAGAAACATGAAGAAGTATTTCAAGATCTACCTCTAAAGATGCCGCCTAATAGGGAAATTGAGCATACAATAGAAGTCAAGGCAGGATCAGACTCGGTTAACATCAAGCCATACCGATATCCACATCACCAAAAAGCAGAAATCGAGAGATTAATCCAAGACCTCTTAAGGTGTGGAATCATCTCGAAAAGTAAAAGTCCTTATGCTGCTCCAGTGGTGTTGTTAAGGAAGAAAGATGGGTCATTCAGGCTATGTATTGACTATAGGGGATTAAACAAAATGACAATTAAAAATAAGTTTCCAATCCCCTTTATCGACGAAATGTTGGATGAGCTACATGGCGCAAGGTATTTCTCAAAATTGGACCTAAGATCAGGTTACTATCAAATTAGAATAAGATTAGAAGACATACCAAAAACTGCATTTCGAACACATGAAGGTCATTATGAATTTAAAGTAATGCCGTTTGGATTAACCAATGCACCAGCAACGTTTCAAGCAACTATGAATGAATTATTTCGCCCACATCTCAAAAAGTTTGTATTAGTATTCTTTGACGATATTCTAATTTACATTAAAACCTGGAAGGAGCACTTGCAACATTTGGATAAAGTTCTTACACTACTTAAAGGACACCAATTTTATGCAAAAAAATCCAAATGCACCTTCGGAAAGGAAGAAGTAGAATACCTTGGACACATTATATCCCATGAAGGTGTAAAGGTGGACCCTAACAAAATCAAAGCTATAAAAGAATGGACCAAACCTGTTATATATCCAAGTTAGAGGGTTCTTAGGTTTGACAGGATATTACCGAAGGTTTATTTAAAAACTATTGCACATATAACTGCACCTCTAACAAATCTTTAAGAAGAATTCGTTTCTATGGGTGAGGAAGCAGGAAGTGTTTTGAAAAATTTAAAGAAATTATCTAATTGCTCCCTGTGATTGCAATCACCAGATTTTTCTAAACCATTTATAATTGAGTGTGATGCTTCTGGATTCGGTATAGGTGCAGTACTAATGCAAGAAGGACATCCCATAGCTTTTGAAAGTAGAAAGCTCAATAAAAGAGAGCGCCTCAAATCCACATACAACAAAGAAATGCTCGCTATCATGCACGCACTAGCTAAGTGGAGGCAATATCTTTTGAGAAGTAAGTTTTCTATTCGAACAGACCATAATAGTCTCCAACATCTCCTTCAACAAAAAACGCTTTCCGAAGAACAACAAAAATGGATTGAGAAAATTGCTGCTTTTGACTTGGAAATACTACATAAAAGAGGTAAAGACAATGTAGTAGCCGATGCCTTATCCAGGAAAGATGAAGAACCAACACTACTTGCAATGTTGGTTGTTGTTCCTGAATGGCTTAACGAAATTCGAAGTGAGTATGCCAAGGATCCAGAAGTAACAACAATAATCAATAACCTACCCAATAACTCAAAATTTGAGTGGAAGAATGATATCCTATGGTATAAGGAAAGAATATATCTAAGTACAAATTCCAAGTTTAAGTTTAAGATACTCAAGGAATTACATGACTCACCGTCAGCTGGACACGTAGGATTCTTTAAGACTTACTACAATGCACGTCAATCCTTCTTTTGGAAGGGAATGAATCGTGAAATTCAGAAGTATGTAGCAGAGTGTGACACATGTCAAAGGAATAAAAGCGAAAATATTACGACACCAGGATTACTTCACCCCTTAAACATTCCAAATCAGAAGTGGGAAGAAATCTCAATGGACTTTATCGAAGGATTACCAGTATCTGAAGGCAAGCACAAGATTTTCGTAGTAGTCGACAGACTAACCAAATATGCTCACTTTATGGCAATAAAAAAGTCATACTCAGCAAAAGAAATCGTTGAAATATTTTGCAAAAATATATATAAGTTGCACGGTTTTCCAAAAGTCATTGTAAGTGATAGAGATGCCAAGTTTAAAGGTAATTTCTGGAAGGAATTGTTCAACCATGTAGGAACTTACTTAAATATGAGTTCCGCTTATCACCCACAAATAGATGGCCAAACAGAAGTTGTCAATAAATGTTTGGAGGCCTACCTACGTTGCTACACTACAGAAAAACAAAATAAATGGGCTCAATGGTTACATCTTGCTGAATGGTGGTATAACTCCACCTATCATACATCAGCGAAAATGACGCCATTTCAAGCCCTATATGGATATGAACCCCCGAAATGGAACGACCTAGCTATGTTCCAAACAAATCTACCTGCTGTTAAAGATCAACTAGAAGAAACCCAAAAAATCGTCCAAATATTAAAAGAAAATCTAAATAATGCAAGGAATCGTACGAAGCAACAAGCAGACCGTAACAGAACCGAAAGAGAGTTTGAAGTTGGAGAATGGATATTTGTTAAGCTCCAACCATACAAACAATTATCCTTAAAACAGAAAGGAAAAAACAAATTGGCACCAAAGTTTTATGGACCTTATCAGATCAACAAAAAAATTAGCCAAGTTGCATATGGTTTAAGCCTTCCAGAGACAAGTCGTGTTCACAATGTCTTCCACGTATCTTGCCTTAAAAGGGCCCTAGGTAACAATCAAACATCGCAAACAACACTTCCATCCCTAGATGATGAGGGAAGAATCATTTTAGAACCAGAAGGTATTTTGTCTACTAGAGAAAGAAAGCTTCGTTATCGTACTATCAAGGAATATCTGATCAAGTGGAAGGACTTGCCCGAAGAAGAAGCTTCTTGGGAGAATGAAGCATTTTGTCAACAACATTTGTCGTTACGTATGCTTTGAGGACAAAGCATTCTTTCGAGAGGAAGGCAATGTTATGAAAAAATTAGTTAATATTAGGTTTATTATTTAATTTAGGTTTAGTTAGGCAAAAGGGCACGATCATAAGATCATGCCCTTTCCCAAAGGGTGTCCATGGCGGTATTTAAGCCAGGAGCCCCATTGTAATCAGACATCATCTACCTATTCATTCATTAATAAAGTATTTTTATATATATATTTCTGTTTCCAGAAGTTTTTACGCTCCACTACTGCTAACCTTGCCACTTCCAACATTGCGTCTCTACTGTAACCCTCATAAGTTCTGCATCTGTGCTGCTGCTGGCACTGCCACTGCCAACACTGCATCTACACTGCAACCTTCTCCAATTGTCGCTGCTATTGCATCAACAACAGAAAAGCATAAAAAATCACTGAACATGTGTTCAACATGATGCATCTGTTGCTGGAGTTTTGTTTGCTGCTAGTCTCTACGCTAACTCTCTGAAGCCTCTGTGCTGCTACTGAATTTGTACTGTGCCAAGTGCACTGCTGCCAACTCTGCTCTGTGCTGCTCAATCTTTGGCGCTCCTATCCACTGCAACTGTCACTCTGACACTCCTTTGCACCGATTGACACTGGTCCATCCTGCTACTTTTGATCTGGGCTCTCGTAGCAAGGTATTGATCTGAGAGGTGGACTTCTCAAGGATCCTGCCCATTTGCAGTTCTTTAAAACTACAGTTCTAGATCACCCCACCTCTCCGCTGGAGGTATCTAGGCAACAATGGAAAACTCCTCCTCCTCGATCTCTGCAATTGCAGCCTTCGGATCATGCTTCTCATCTTTGCCCTTCTTCTTGAGAGGACACTACATAACGTAGTGACCAAATTCACTAGATCGGAAGCCCTTGATCTTCGAAACATCTTTCTTCTTCTTCCGTTTCTTCTGTTGCCCCTTAGATGCGAGGGCTACGTTTTCTTCCTCCTCCTTGGGCTTCGTTCCACTGTTGCTGCTGCTACTATCAAGTTTGCACTTGACTAAGTCTCTCCTCATCTCTTCCCGCTGAAGAGTGGCCCACATCCCTTCCTAATCTAATAATCTCTCTTTGCCTAGGATGCTATGGATAAATAACTGCCATTCTTCTGAAACAGAATTTAGGGCTAGCCTCACCATCTTGGTAGGCTGAGGTGTTGATCCCACAACTGCCAATGAACCTCTAACGAGCCTCGGATTTCTTGAAGCTTCGTTAGGAACGGATCAATGCATTCCCCCTTCTGCATCTGCGTGGATCTCATCCTCTGCTCCAAGTACATCTTCCGTTGCTCCGAAGATCCTTCGTATAGCGTGGCCAAAGCTTCCCACATTTGTCGAGTAGCATCCTTGTCGGCAATGTGACACACTACATGATCCCTCGCTCCGTCGAGGATCAACCTCTTGGCCTTCACCCTCTCGACCTTGTACTTCTTGAGAAAATTTGGATTTGCAGGTACAACTACCACAGCGTCGACATAGGTTTTGAGATAATGCCGAGCAGTATCCTTGCCTTCCAGATCATGTAGTTGGAAGCACCCTCCTCTCTTCTTTGTGCAACACTAGGCTAGCCTACGCACTCCCTGCTGAAGTTAGTAGATATGCTGCTCCCTGTTGCTACTCAACAAATGAGAATTCAGAGTTCTTGGTTGGACGTCCTTTGAGGAAGAATTCCCTCGAGGCGTCTCACCAGAAACTGCTTTGCACTGAAGCTTATGCTACGTTGCTCCCTTTCCATTAACAAATCTCGATCTAGAAATTTTACCTCTTTGTCAACTCACTTAGAGAGAGATCTTCCATGAAAATCTTTCCCTCCTAGCTTGGATTGCGTAATCCCTCTTCGGATTTGATTTACTGCCTATGCAGCACTTTGATCCTCCTTCTCTTTAGTGGTAAGCTCTTCTAGCTCTGCTCTCTTCCTTCACCTACTGCTCTGATATCGTGTGAAAATTTGGCAGACCGAAATTTCTATTGCAGAAACTGATTAAGTTTATTCTATTTGTTAATTACTTCAAAAATCTTTTACTACATCCTACAACAAATATGGAAACTAGTACACTACAACCTTCATCAATTGAATTAAATGTGGAAACAAGAAACTGGCAAGAAAGAAATACACAACACATGACACCGTTATTTTTGGACAAATGTCCCCGGAAAAACCCAATGCGGTGAAACAGGTGCAACAATTGATAGTTTGTATTATTACGCAGTAATTTCTGAATACAAACTTTGGATGCCTTACTGGCTATCGAATACAGAGAATCTGACTGACATAGAGCTTAATGAGAGATACCTCACACTATCACTAGTGATCCAAGACTAATCCAAACACTGAATGGCTAGTCCGTAGCAGCATCTATGCAATTTCTGTGCAATCATTGCGCTGTTCTGCGTCATTGCTTTTGGGGTCCTTGTCACTCCTTCTGGCTGATCGTTTTGCTTCTGGAACTGTGGCTTTTGCCCTCCCAGCCTCACACCCCAGCGTCTGGCTCCAAAACTTGACTTCTCCAACAAAATACAGATCTCCTCTTAGGCTCTGGGTTGCTTTTGCGTGAATTTACGCTACTCTTGCGTGGCCTCTACACTACCTCTTTTGGATCTCTCTTTGCCTTCCCTGTGATATATTCCCGGATTGGGAACCTCTTACAGGAAAATTATCCCTGCTCCTCACTACAAGAAGTCACTTCGACCTTCTCTCTAGCAACTGCTGCGTTGCCCTTTCTGAGAAATTTGATCTTTGATCTCTTACTCGACGTGTCTTCCAAATGCCCATCAAAACTCCTCTTATAATCCTCCAGTTGAGAACCAACAACCTAGATTAGATGCTAATGAATGGCTCAGATCATTTTGGCTTGATCCTCGTCTTCTTCTAGAAGTTTCACCTCCAGTTTGATTAATGCCCTTCATTATTTTAATTTCCTAAATTTAGACTTAAGCCTGGATAAAAAATAATTAATTATTTTAATAAAACTGTTTCTGGGTGGAATTTCCCATAACGATTACCAGAAATCAACATTACCCACCACCAGTGGATGCCACCAATAGGATAAATTTTTCTTCTCCATTTGTCTTCAACTCGATGTACAACCATTGTCTGCCACTTGAGGCAACCATTATGTGCCCTTGCCCATCTGTATGATCATATGTTTGAAGGTGGGCCTTCTAACCCAGAAGGTATGGATTCCATTATGTAATTGGGTATTTTTTCTTACTTATAATGGACTCATTTGGATGGATTAGTGGTGGGATTCGACATAAAGAATTGGCTTGGTTTGTGCTCTTGTCTCCTTGTCTCACTTGGTGGTTAATCTTGTATCCTAGTCCCATGGGATCTCCTTTACTGGCTACTGGTTTCAGGATTGACACTACATGGGAAACCCCGATTTTGGTTGCATGGTCCTGTAATTCTTCTTCTCTTCTTGAAATTTTGCACTTTTTTGTTGCCTTCTTCTGGATATCAAACTTGTGAGAGAGTGTATCAAATGAATCAAACTGCACTGTATATATATCCTTTTTTGGAGTTTGAATTACTCTGTTTGAGGCCAACTTGATCTTCTTAAGGCCGACTTGGTGTGGAGGTGACAAATGACTTATTTGACTCGATAAAAAATCTTTTTACATGATTTAAAAGCTCAAGAAGGGTCTCTTTAAATGGACAATGACTCTAATGACTTAGAATAAATCCTAGAAGTCCTCAATGGGAACTTTGACCCAAAACATGATGACCCAAGCATGAAATCCATGCTTTAATAAGTCATATTAATAATAATAAAAAATTCTCTTTCTTTCTTTTGATAAATACATTTCATTATGACTCAAATATAGTTATGAATACTGAACCTAGTTACATTTTTCAACATGACTTTCCAGAGATCTCGACACAATGACATCCTTCAAACTTGCCGACTTGCTTGCATTCTGTGAACTAGGAGCCCTTTCGGCATGATTCTAGATATCAATACAATTTCTCCCGCTTGAACACAAATCATTCTAGGGAGAATCCTTTTTCCACAAACTTTTGCTTCATTCTTCAGATATTTCCATCTGCTGCCATAGCGTTGGCCCTTTTCACATTGCACCCGCAATCCTCACTAGGAGGCCATGGAAGAAACAATTTATGTAGACAAGTTTGTTCAACAAGAGTAAGCCATGTACATCCGCATATCTTATCCAATTGGTAAGCCATTACAAATGGTTAAACTCTTTTCTAATTATTTCATATATATACTTGTATATAATATGTCTTATGGAGGTTAACTTTGAGACTAAAATACCTCCCAAAAGTTGTAAGATATTGGTTTCTTAATTTAGCCAAAAACACCCAAAAAATATTACAATAAAATTGGTTGCCGAGAATATTAACAAAATGCAATGTTTCTATAGAAAATTTACATAGATAATGGCACTATCCAAACTTAACAAGAGAAAACACAAACAACAATCATCAACCTTATTATATTAACTAGAATAGGACGTTTAATGCCAAAATACCAGCAGATATCTAAATTGCTGAATAATAACAATACGGCCTTGCAAAATTACTGTTACAACAATGCTCTGCCCTCCAAATTGAACTGGAAATGTAACTCCAATTTAGTATCTGGATGATTCTCACTCTAATCTTTAGATCTGTTCCAGTTTTGATCACCTAATAATGTCGTTGAAACTCTGTGAGATGTTTGAATGAAATCTTCTCCCTAATGGGTTGGGGCTTCATCCAACTCACATAAGAACCCAAGGGTTTTTGTCCTAGGGCTCACTGAAGATGAGAACTAGGTTCTTGTGAAAATTCCTTGAATTGTAGCGACTGAAAATTATTCTCCTAACTTTAATAGTTTATTTGTCTTCTATTAAATTATTAATGACAAATAGTGAATAATTCATCCTGTAATTCTTCAGAAACAAAATGTTGCAAACATATAAAAACTAGAACTGAGGATAGATGCACACACACAATAAAAAGACACTGTTATTTTTTGGACAAAAGTCCTCGAAAAAGCCCCCTAGGGAAAACCAATGCGGCAACTGAGGGTTTTATTATTGTGCAAAAAAGAGAATTACAACTGCTGACCTTTCTGGCTCTGCTCTGGTAATTTATCTCAACTGGAAATATATTGGAGATCCAAGATATCCTCTACAAATCAACATGGCCTCCTTTGGCCTGCTTGCACTCCTTCTCGAGTCTCGACACTCACACTAGCTGCCTAAAATGTGTACTGCTAGTTGAAGGAAATTCCTACAACCTGGAAACTGCCTCCAGGTGAGCCATCCTGCCACTTTCTACCACTGGAAACCACTCGTTCTGCTTTCTGAACCTTGATTTGGCCTCTCGCAATTGAAACAAGCTGATTCCAACAACTTGTACTACTCGGTACGATCTCTTCTATAGATAAATTGAACCTCCCTTTCCTGACTTTGTAACATTGGAAGATTTTTGAGAATTTATCTAGAAATTCTCACCACTGCAAACCCTTGCTACTCTCTCTCCCTTGGCTCGAACTGCATCTTGCTGAATACTGCGAATTCAGTAATTTGAACTGCCTTTCTCACTTGATGTGTATTCTCCAATTCCTTCGACCTACTCTTATAATGTCTCGTTGGAGCATTAACAACCAAGCTATGATCATGATTGATGGCTCAGATCATCTTAGACTTTGTCAAGTTACTTTTCCTTTAGAGCAAAATTGATTTCCTCAATTAATACCCATTAATTAATCAATTTTCCTAAGTTAAACTTAGGAACCTTTTAATTATTGATCAATCAATTTAATTAAGGGGTTTCTAGGTGTTTTCTCTCGAAACTTTTTCTGGGTTTTGGTGATCTTGTGTTCCTTAGCCTCTCTGACACCTTAGAGACTAGAACACTTGTTTGATGATACCATATCCTTAAAAAACTAACACTTCCTCTTAGTGAGGAAGGTGCCTCCGCACTCCATGCTACTAATCTTCTCCTTGATGAACAATTTGTAGCTAGATTGATCCACGCTGCTTGTGTCTGACATTTGTTAGACCTCCTTTCTTCAGATCTCACACTTATTTGATTCCTTGTCACTAGAAATCACTTTGAAGAAGTCAATCTGGGAAATATTGTCTACCATGTTACTACACATACTCTGATTCACATGCCATCAACTGTAGTTGAATCAATTTCTGATCTCACATTGTCGGTGTGCCTACGTTGCTGCTTCTACACTGCCTTTGTGCTTCTGCTACCACTGTAACTATGTGCACTGATCTGCGTAGAACCTGAAGATTAAGTCTCCATAGGGATGCTCTCTCTGAAGCTAGACTCCCTTTGAGTCTTGAACTCACGTTGATCTACCATATCCTTAAAAACTAACACTTCCCGCTAGTGAGGAAGGTGTCTCTGCACTCCATGCTTCTAATCTTCTCCTTGATGAACAATTTGTAGCTAGATTGATCCACGCTGCTTGTGTTTGACATTTGTTAGACCTCCTTTCTTCACATCTCACACTCATCTGATTCCTTGTCACTAGAAATCACTTTGAAGAAGTCAATTTGGGAAACATTGTCTTTGATTCACATGCCATCAACTGTAGTTGAATCAATATCTGATCTCACATTGTTGGTGTGCCTACATTGCTGCTTCTGCACTACCGTTGCGCTTCTGCTACCACTGTAATTGTATGCACTGATCTGAGTAGAACCTGAAGACCAAGCCTCCATAGGGATGGTCTCTCTGAAGCTAGACCCTCTTTGAGTCTCAAACTCATGTTGATCTACCATATCCTTAAAAAACTAACACTTCCTCTTAGTGAGAAAGGTGTCTCTGCACTCCATGTTGCTAATCTTCTCCTTGATGAACAATTTGTAGCTAGACTGATCCATGCTGCTTGTGTCTAACATTTCTTAGACCTCCTTTCTTCACATCTTACACTCTTCTAATTCCCTGTCACTAGAAATCACTTTGAAGAAGTCAATCTCGGAAACATTGTCTACCAAGGTTGCACGAAACGGGGAAACGGGCATGGGTACGAAATGTGACCCCCCAAATTTTGGAAATGGGGAATTGCGAATATATATATATATATATTAGGACATTTAAGAAATATGTGCAATCATAAAGCATATATGATACATTCTAATTTATTACATTATGATAAAATTGTCAATTGTTAATGCATAAACTATAAGTCTCTAAATTTACATCACATTTACTTATGAATGATCACATAATGAAAATAGAAATATCCAAAATCAGCCACGAGAAATTTCTAATTTCTTGTTTCGTGCTTGATTGGGGGTCTCCTCCTACATAGTCGAACGACCTTAGTGCTTTTGATTAAATACAAGTTTCATACCCTAGTACCCTACATGCTCTTGATTATTGGGAGTCTCCCCTGCATAGAGGGCTTGGGTCTCTTGATTAAATACAAGTTCCATACCCTAGTACATGATAAAATCCAATGGAAACATTGCAATCCCCCCAATCTTGAAATCCTAAAAAACAGAAAAGTTTGCTGGATTTTGAGTGAGATCTAAAATTCTACTTTTTCCATATGAAATCCAATGAGGGCGAAACCACTCTCAAACATCCTGAGTCATTTCATGGTAATGTTAAAAATTTAAGTAAAAGGTTTTACTTTAAGAATTTAACATTACCATGAACTGCATATGCCTTAAACTTCCTGATGAACTGCATATCAACACTAGGGAAAAAGTTCACTTTTATAACTTTAGATAGGCATCTAGAAGCAACTAGAAGGCATTAGAAAAACCTAATTAAAAATTAGAAGACAAATTAATAAAAAAAATTAAAAAAAAGGTCAAGTTGCATGTGGAAACGGCGTTGTACGGCCCAGAAACACATTTCCGGCCGTACTGGTCACGTTTCCACCTCAAGAAACATGCCAGTACGGCCAGAAACACATTTTTGGGCCGTACCTTACACTTTTCGGCATTTCGTTTCCGTTTCCATACGGAAACTCCTCCCCTGCTAGCGTTTCCTGCAACTTAGTTGTCTACCATGTTAGTACACATACTCTAATTCACATGCCATCAATTGTAGTTGAATCAATTTCTGATCTCACATTGTTCGTGTGCCTACGTTGCTACTTCTACACTGCCTTTGCACCTCTACTACCACTGTAACTATGTGCACTGATTTGCGTAGAACCTAAAGACCAAGCCTCCATAGGGATGCTCTCTCTGAAGCTAGACTCCCTCTGAGTCTCGAACTCATGTTGATCTACCATATCCTTAAAAACTAACACTTCCTCTTAGTGAGGAAGGTGTCTTTGCACTCCATGCTGCTAATCTTCTCCTTGATGAACAATTTGTAGCTAGACTGATCCATGCTGCTTGTGTCTGACATTTGTTAGACCTCCTTTCTTCACATCTCACACTCATTTGATTCCCTGTCACTAGATATCATTTTGAAGAATTCAATTTGGGAAACATTGTCTACTATGTTACTACGCATACTCTGATTCACATGCCATCAACTGTAGTTGAATCAATTTTTGATCTCACATTGTTGGTGCGCCTATGTTGCTGCTTCTGCATTGCCTTTGCGCTTTTGCTACCACTGCAACTGTGTGAACTGATCTATGTAGAACCTAAAGACCAAGCCTCCATAGGGATGCTCTCTTTGAAGCTAGACTCCCTCTGAGTCTCGAACTCATGTTCATCTACTATGTCACTGCCACTGGGTCTGCAACCACCCCTTGAGTCCTCTGACTGCAACTAGCTCTGGACTGTCTATTGAGCACTTGACTATTCCCAACTGGGTTTGCAATTGCCTCTCAAGTATCTCACTACAACTAGCTCTGTACAATCCCTCAAGATCTGACTTCGCCTTGTTGACATCTCGATCCTCCTGCTACTTTACTACTGTGGGCTACTGTAGTGAAGGTGTTGATCCATATATAGAAATTGGATCTAGACTTCGTGTTGCTCTTCCATGGACCCTACCCATATTGATAATATGAAGTATCATGCTCCTCCTCCATTTGGAGGTATTGCTGCTATCAATGAAAATTCCTCTAATTTGGAGGTCAACTCATCGATCTTTGCCAAAGTTGCTGTCTACTACCCCTTCTTGTCCTTCTTCCTCTTTGGACATTGGGTGATGTAGTGACCAAACTCACCACATCCAAAGCACTTGACCTTTGACAAGTTCTTCTTCTTCTCTGCCTTTGAGTCTTGTCCCTAACTAGGACCCATCTTCGCCTTTCCCTTACTTGCAAGGGCTACGTTCTCTTTTTCCTTGTCCACTTATGGTCCCTTGCTACTGCTGGTTATAGTACCATATGCGAGGTTGAGCCTTAGCTCCTCTTGATTGAAGTCATGCTCCCAACTTGGAAGTGTGTCTCGTTTAGAAATCATTAGGACAAATGTACGCCACTCCTTGGAGAACCTGTTGAGTGTCGTGTGCATCAACTCACTATCAGATGGTTTCTCTCCTACAATTGCAAATTTGTCTCTAATTCCCCGAATCCTGCTGAAGTAAGACGTAACATCCTCGCCCTTCTGCATTCTGACTGACCTTGACTTCTTCTTGAGAATCATTTTCCGATTCTCACATGGATCTTCATACAACTTCACAACGACATCCCACATGTCCTTTGCTGTATTCTTATCTGCAATATGTGGGACAATATGATCCCGAACTCCACCTAGGACCATCCTCTTAGTCTTGGCCATCTCTTTCTTGAAGGCTACCCGCTGTTGTAGATCTGCTGGCTCAACCGTTACATTTGTTACAAATTTATTCATGTTGTGCTCATCTAATAGGAATTGCATCACGGCCTTTCAGACGCCAAAATTAGAGGCTTTGTCAAGTTTGTCCTGATCTCTAAGACTTGCTATGGCCATCTCTGCAAAACTCAGAAACAGGAGAAATGTTTGCTGGAATCTCCTTCCCCTTTTCGGCAACTAAGTCAGCGTTCTTCTTGCACTTGCACTCCCAGTTGGAAATGCACAAATCTTGTTCTGCACTTGCCTCCGGTGTCCTTCTTGGTACTCGCGTTGCTTGTTACTTCTCCTCTGGACAACTCACTCTACCTCTTGGATGTCCTTCTTCAGTACTAGCACACGAATTGCTGACCCTGAAGCATGCATTGGCTGGACTGACAATCCTGCTACTGCCTTAGCCACTGGAAATTACGACCTCCTTTCTTGAAACTGGAAACTTGAAAACCCTCTGAGACATACAGTAGAAATTTCCTTTGTGTGTGCTTTTCTCTTACTTCCTTGCGCTGATCTGCTACTTCAAAGCCCTTGCTGCAAAATCAATATGCTAGATCTGCTTTGCCAAATCAATTGATTTGCTAATGCTCACTGGAAATCCTTTTGCCTGTTGTTACTTCTCCTGACTCAACTCGAGCTTTTACTTCACCCTAAACTAGAAATTGATTTTCCTACTGCCAAGAATTCGCATTGTCTAGCTGGCCTGCGGAGATATGGCTCTTTGTGCTTCATATCTCCCTTTGAAACTGCATGATCTAACTTCCTTTCGCCTAGAGCCTTTGATTTGATCTTCTTTGCTCTGATACCATGTGAAAATTCCTTGAACTGCAGCAACTGGAAATTATTCTGCTAACTTTAATAGTTTATTTGTCTTCTATTAAATTATTAATTGAAAATAACGAACAATTCACACTACAATTCTTCACAAATAAAACACTAGAAATATAAAAACTGGAACTGACACACAATAAAAATGACACCGTTGTTTTTGGACAGAAGTCCTTGGAAATACCCCAAAGGGAAAACCAGTGCAGCAGATGAGGGTTTTATTTTTATGCAGCAAAAATAGAGAATTACAACTTTTGGCCTTTCAAGCTTAGCTCCAAAACTTTATATCAACTGGAAATACACTGGAAATCCAAGATCTCCTCTTTAATTCAACTTGACCTCCTTTGGCCTACTCGCACTCCTTCCCAACATTCGCACTGGCTGCCTAAAATGTGCATTGCTGGCTAAAGGAAATTCATATATCCTGGAAACTACCTCCAGGTGAGCCGTCTTGCCACTTTTTGCCACTGAAAACCACTTACTCTGCCTTCTAGACCCCGATCTAGCCTTCTACAACTAAAACAAGTTGATTCCAACAACTCACACTAGCAATCTGGGCAACTTGCACTGCTTTGTATGACCTCTTTTGCAGATAAATTTTGCCTTCCTTTCTCGACTTTGGAACATTGGAAGATTTCCTGAGAATTTCTCTGGAAACTCTCAGTATTGCAAACCCATGCTACTATCTCTCCCTTGGGTTGAACTACACCTAGCTGAATATTACGAACTGGGTAATTCAAGTTTCCTTTCTCACTTGATGAATCTTCTCCAATCCCTTCGACTTGCTCTTATAATCTTTCACTGGAGCATCGACGACCAAGATCTAATCATGATTGATGACTCTGATCATCTTAGACTCCATCAAGTCACTCTTCCAGAAGTCTCTAGAGAAAAATCGATTTCCTCAATTAATACCCATTAATTAATCAATCTTCCTAAGTTAGACATAGGAACCTTTTAATTATTGATCAATTAATTTAATTAAGGGTTTCTAAGTGTTTTCTCTCTAAACCCTTTTTGGGTTTTGAAGATCTTGTGTTCCTTAGCCTCTCTGACACCTTAGAGACTAGAACACCTGTCTGATGCTACCATATCTATCAAAACTAACCGTTCCCAACACCTCTCTACAAAAAATTACTGAAATCCAAGATATCCCCAAATGACTTGCTTCTCCTTTTAAAGGCTTGGTGAATCTCTCTCCGACCTTCTAGAATTACTACATTTTATTATTTTATTCTCTCTAGAAGCTTCTCTCCTTTTCTTAATTTAAGTGACTTTTTATTTTATTTTATTCAAGTCACTTTTTCTATTCTGGCCATTTTCTGTAATTAAGTGATTTTTCCTTCTTTTATTTAATTAAGTGACTAATTAAAGTTACTTTTAATCTGGGGAAATGATTAATTGGCCACCATAGTTCCTCCAACCACTAGAGGTCACTTCTCACCGTCCCATCTTGTAGATCTCTTCATTCTAATTCCAGCGAGCTATTACACCCGGCTGTTTCTCCATGCAATCCTGCCCAAATGACACCTAATTAAACTATGCTAATGATAAGCCCACTTTATGAGAATCATCGGATTGCTACGGAACCAAGAACAAACTGTGCAGAACTGATCGTGATGATGAGATATAATGAGTGAACCCTGTTGGACCCCGTAAAACTCATCCGAAAACCCTCTGGGCCCACTGATGATGTAATCCCTCTTGTGACCTGGCTGTCATACATCCTGGAAATCGATCCTAACTGCATCGTAAGGAAAACTGAATATGAGCAGTTATGTTTTATTTCATCCTTGGGATTGGTTCAACAACTAATGGGCAGTTATGTTTTATTTCATTACTGCACAAAAAAATGAACCATCATAGAAGCTTAAATTATTGGGTCACAGCAGAGTCATGAGCATTCCCTCTCCCAATATTGTTGAGAAGGGTCAACGTGTTGGAGATGCATCTATTTGTAGCTTGCTAGATTTTTATATAGTGTATGTATTACATTGCATATCCTATCACATATCTGTGGTCTCAAAACATCTGTTATAACTTGGCATGTGAAACAAATTGTATGTACATATCTCTTTGGAATGTCTTTATTTGCTGTAAATGTTATTATTATCTCATCAGTTCTGTGCCATATTATACCATGTCTTATATATTTTTGGTCGTCTCATGGCTTGCTTTTGAGTTTGTATGTATCAGCGGTTTACATTCTTGTTGCGTATAAGTGGTTGCTTCGTATACCCCTCTGCTTTGTTTATTACCTTAAGTTGGCTCTGACATACATGGTTTTCCAGGTTTTTCTGACTGAAATTGGTTCAAGATTTGTCCCTTTGCCTGAAGAGAGACTTCTTGCTGTTGTGCATGCATTGTTGCACCGCTGCTATAAATATCCTACTGCCACAACAGCAGAGGTTCCCCAGTCTCTCAAAAAGGAGCTTTCAGGTGTTTGTAGGGCTTGCTTTTCAGCAGATACTGTGACCAAACATGTTGAGTTTGTGAATGAGTACAAACGGGACTTTGAACGTGATCTTGATCCAGAAAGTACATTAACATTTCCAGCTACTCTATCTGATTTGACTGAGCGTTTGAAACATTGGAAGAATGTTCTGCAAAGCAATGTGGAAGATAGATTTCCTGCTGTCCTGAAACTGGAAGAAGAAAGCAGGGCTTTGCGTGAGTTTCATGTGGTTGATGTGGAAGTTCCAGGCCAGTATTTTGCAGATCAGGTATGAAGCTTCTTGTGCATATTCAACTATTGGCACTGTGTGCCTGAGGTATTGTGGAATACAAAGGCATACATTCTGATTTGCCCATTTACATGCAAGGAAGAATATTTTCATGTACAGATCTAGAGAAGGTTTTAGAAATTAACTTGAATTTATTGAATCAAGCCAATGAAGAATATGATCAGATGAATACCAATGGATCCTTTAAGTTGATTTGTAGTCCTGCAGTTTCACAAGGCTTATTTGAATTACTTTGATGAAAATAAAAATTTGTGAATATGTACTTATTGAAAGTAGTCTTATGTTGGTCAAATCATTTGCGCGGATGGCATTCATAGAATATGATTGGGGCTTTTAAATTATTTTCATTGGTATCTTGCAGGAGATTGCACCTGACCATACAGTGAAGTTGGATAGAATTGGGGCCGATTTGCCTATTGTGCGCAGGCATGGTAGCAGCTTCCGTCGATTGACAATAGTTGGTTCTGATGGTTCACAACGACATTTTCTAGTACAGACTTCATTAACTCCTAGTGCTAGGAGTGATGAACGAATGGTACAACTGTTTCGTGTCTTAAACAGGTTGTTTGACAAACACAAGGAATCAAGACGCAGGCATCTTGCATTTCACACTCCAATTATTATACCAGTTTGGCCACAGGTATGTTTGGCTTCTTTTTACTCAAACAGATTGGTTAACCATTGGTGCTGTTTTTTTTTTAAAACAGAAATTAGGTAAATTTTATTATCAGAAATGGTTGTAGCAAAGCTGACAGCACTGATTCAACATACAGAGTGCCTTATGCTGAAGTTTCCTTTATCCCCTCCAAGAACTGGGGAGAAAAATGATGGTTTTTTCTGCAGGGTCTTTTTTGCCAAATTCTTGAATTACATGAATAAATTCTTACAAAATGATTACAAAGGAAAGTGCAAAACATGATGTCTTGGTAGTTTATACTTTAAATTCCTTTCTTACCTAAAGTAAGTTCCAGAAATTCCTGAAATTCTGAGGGTTTTGGCTCTTCTGATTCATAATTGTTCTGATCCCAATTGTTTTCATCCCTTTGTGAGAGGATGGGAGGGATTTTGTGCTTTTTACAAGAAGGTTCAATGTGGACCTTTGCTGCTGGCTCTGGTTCTTTGTCGTTCTCTTCTTCCTCTATTTTCTCAATCTCCTTTTTTTCCTTCTTTTTCCTCCTCAGCGTCGTTTTCCTTGTATTTGTCATCTACTTCCGTTTCTGCTAGTGTTTTAGTCACAAGATCTTCAAGGAATGGATGAAAGTTCTTGCATTTGATTGAGAGCTTCTTGAACTTGGGCTTTTCTGGTGTCTTCTGCTTTGGCGAAGGTTGCTCCTCTTGTGTTTTTGGACAAATTGTGGCGAGATGTCCATAAGCATGACAGGTATTGCACTTAAATGGAATCTGTTCATAATCTACAGTTATGGATGGCTCAATTTGTCTATATTGATGGTTAGTATAGCCTCTAGGAGGTGCTTCTCCAAGTCTACCTATATGCATATTCTTGCACATGGATACAGGTTGCCTTTGGGTTTTGCTCAGCCAATCAATCTGCCCTGTCTGTTTCTAATATTTCTGAGAGTGCAATTATCCTAGAATATTATTGGGAGATGAGGCAATCTAACCCATAGTGGGGTGGTTGTGATTTTTTCTTCTGGATTGAATTCTAGGGACCATGGGGCTAGATACATTTCCCTGGATCCCATAAAGTATGGCCCAAAGCAGAATATCAAGTCCTGCCCCTCTTTGTTAAGGAAAAGAAAAATAAGATAACCACGGTGAGAAGCAAAAAATGATACCTGTTCTTTGATCTTAGTGGACCATTGTGCAGCCACCGGTGTTTCCATAGCTTTTGGACTTGGCCAAAAACCTGTAAAGTTTCCTATCAGAGCTCATTCAGATAGTATGAGGGATTTCCTTCTTGGTTCTGTAGAGGAGAGATTCAGTTGACGAATCACTGTGAGTCCTTTCAGGAATTTCATTTGCTAAGGATGGTTCCACTTTTAATGGTTCAATGAACAAACCATAATATAAAAGGCCTCCGATTTCAGACTGCTAGTGTACAATTGTGGCTGACCTAACAGGTTGTGACATAATTAGCAAACAGGCTTGCCCACTACTGAATCAACACCTCTATGATTGATTCTAGTAGTTAATCTGCAGACAATGCTGTGACTCACTATGATTTCCTCTACCGGGTTGGTGGCTGTTAGTTTTTGTAGCATCAGAAAGGTGTTCTAGCCTCAACTTTGGTCAGAGAGGCTAAAAAATGCTAGATCTCCAAAACCTAGAAAAAGGTTTCAGGAGAAATCACCTAGAGATAGCTCAATTAAGTTAATTGATCAATAATTAAATATTAAATATTTCCTAAGTCTACCTTAGGAAAAATGATTAATTAACAACAATTTATTGAGGAAGGTGAAAGTTCTCTAGAAAGTCACACAGGTAGAGTTTGGGATGATCTTAGCTGTTGATGGGGATCTAATCATGGTTGTTGGTTCACCGACAAGAGATTATAAAAGCAACTTGATGGGTAGATGGAGAATGCATTTGTGAGGTCGAGTTCCTTGGTAGATCGAGCTACCCAGCTACAGAGATTGTGTTTGATAGGTGGGAAGTATTGAAGAGGCAGTAGGATGAGTCTTGAGTCATATTATTCACTTGTCTCTTCTTTTCACATTGAGTCAATATCTTAAGTGAATTATCCCCGCTCCCTTCCATCCAACATTAGGGAAATGGTGCCATATTTATCATACTTCCTAATGATCACTTTATGTTGGCGAAAAGGAGTTCATTATCACCTTTTCTTCAATACGTTACCCCTCTTTAGCTCTGACGCATTATCTGGGGGTGATCTAGAAGTTGAACACGTTGGTGGTTGTTAGCCTCATTGGCAATCATCTCACATCCAACAAGGTCAATTGTCATCAGGCCTTGATTGGATGATCCTTTCTGGTTGCTCGACTTCAACACATGTTACACAACTGGCAAGTTGTGGTTGTGCCTTGGGGCCCATTGCTCATTGGTGGGTTTCGTCATTCCTAGGAGGTGTTTTTCTCATTGACATCTCACCAGGTGGTTGCTTACCTCTATAAGATTAATGGTTATAGGTTGTCATTTATGGATACAATTTCCAAAGATCACTAGGTTCTCGACATGCCTTAGGGGGGATCCCGTCCCCTTAAGTCATCATTCTTAACCACAAAATTTGCCTCTTGCAAATTTGGAGGGTTAACAACCAACATATTTCATTAGGTTGGAGATTTAGAAACATATGCAAAGCGGATATTTCATTAGGTTGAAGGTTCAAAGCCTAGTTGCAGGATGGGTTCAATGATGATTCAGAGATTTTTTTGCACATATTGGAGAAAGTTACTATTTTTAGTAGGTCCCCTATGTTGTAGGAGACAGAGTTCCGGGGATTGTATGGTGGTACTAATATTCAGTCCTTATGAACTCAGGATTCCAGTGGGGCTTGGTCGGGTGACAGACATGGCATTTACTATTTTTAGTAGGTTTTGTTTGCAGACTCGTATGCTAGAAATAATTGTATATTTGGACATGTAGACAATTTTCTATTTTTAACAGTCCCTACTTTTAGACATACTATATATGGAAGGGTCCTCATATTTGTTGTAGGCATTTTGTATTTTTTCCTTTGTCAGGGGAATTGCTATTTTTGACATGTCTATTTATAACAATTTGACATGTGGCAATATGTAAAGTTGACACATGGCAGTTTATGGAATGGATAATTGGAAAGATTTATAGATGAGTAGTCATCAGTGATATGGCAAGGCAATTGGTTGATGGAAGTGCGATTTAGCGATAATGGAGATTTATTTATTTTCCCTCCATCCTCTTTTCTCTCTCCTAATGTGTGGTAGTTTTCTCCCAGCTACTCTCATTCCTTTTCACTCATATTTTTACCTAAATTGAATTCCCTAAAATTATACCATGATATTTTAGCCAATTCAAATCATCCAAAATTTATTCAAATATTATTTTTATCCATGTTCAAAATGCAAAATTCACCCAAAGATTCTTTTACCCAAGTCAAATTGGTTCTAATTATGCTCAAGGATATTTTTATCTTGTGACAGTTCATAAATGCTTCAGTTAAACTCAAGCATGTGCCTCTTCACTTAGCTTTTCTTCACTAGTTCAGTTTAGTGGGAGATGAGTTAACTCTACATGATTTTTTTAGGTCATTTTTTAGGTGCTCGTTGATTGCCATTGTTGGGTAATTTAACCTCCTACTTTGCCTATGCAAATTGGAGGAATTAGAAGGGTAAAGTGTTTATAAATATAGTTAGAGGCCAAGCACACAATTTGAATTGTCTTCAACAAGCAGCATCATTACTCTCTTGTCTCCATATTCTTTCTTTTGTCTCTCTTCTAGCTTCTACTTTGTTGTGTTTGAATATATTTGTCATCAATTCTGCGATGTTCATCTTGGTGCAGCTAGACTTTTGGCCTTTGTAGAATACAACTTGGTTATGATCTATTCTATTCATCTAGGTTTGTTTGATGCCTCAATGGTATCTTATGCAATTTGTTAAAAGTTTTTAACGTATTTTATTTGGTGAAATCTGCCATTTAGATACACTTTCTTCCTATTTTATTTCCTATATAAAAAGCTGATTGCTAGAGATCATTCCACTTATTAAAACACTAATATTTTTTCAAACTTGTTTGGCTGCTAACATGTTGGCCAAACAAACATTACTCTATGGTTTTCTGCATGATATATTGCAGATTTATAGGTGAAAATGATGCTTGCTAAAAATAGGGACCCCCCCCAAAAGGTTGACATGCACCAGCCTGAATGGAGAGGGAGATTTGCTAGTGATACTAACAATATGTTTCCTATATGTTTCATGGAAATTTCTTAACCCAAATTCATCCGGTAATTTAATTCTCGAAAGGGTAAAATTTTGTGCTAATTAGCTGAAGGTAAGCAACACATCATGTCTTGATGGAGACCAATTGACATTCCAAAACTATGAAACAAACAATCACCGAATAGTCATTGGTTCAGTTGTGGAGCCCTTGGATTTCATGGATTCCTTCTTGACTGACCACAATCATGTTGAAATTTGATGAATAAAATTTTTTTTCCAACAATTCCAACCCGATTTTAATTTCACCTTGTCACTCCCATTCAGTTAAATGGCCTTTCCCATAAACATACATTCAACATATAGAATTCTGGAAATGAAATTTTCAGATTAAAACACATGGGACTGTCAACACATGCTGAAAATAAATATGGATATAACTAGACCAGCAACACACATAAAAATACACACAGATTTTTGGTCAACTTAGACCCAGGCAAAACCCCTTCAATCTTCTCTGGGGAAACCTTGTTAGAGAGTTCTTCAAATTTATTTATCTTTCCAGTTCAGGAACAATACATTTGCAGACAAAACAAAACAGCAAAATACAACTTATCTCTTCAGCCAAAAACTCCTTGAAAACCATGCCCACTTTGTCTCGATTTTTGTGCCCACTTGAAGTTGAAAATATTTATTGTACAGATACAACTGTACGGACATCCGTGCCGTTGTACGGACTGTACGCCTTTTTTTTCATTTTATTTTTTCAAAAACTTCTCTCGAACGACATGCAGCTCACAACATTCATTGTTGTTCGTACTGTATCTTCTGCTGTCTTCTAAACCTTGATTTCCATGCCTGACTTTTCCCAAAAATCACTTCTTCAGGTTCCTGCAACAAATTTCTCCTTCAAAACTTTTCTTCATCTCTCAGCCTCCTTTCTCCAATCTGCTCATGAAGAATGAATGTAGTTTGTCTTTTCTTTCCCCCTTTTGTTTTCCTAAATGACTTTTTGTCACCCTAAGATCTAATGGATCAGATTCATTTAGATCAAGGGATGAGAATAAATGTGCATTTAATTCTCACTTTCTATTTTTTAACTCACCCAATCAGTGAAGTACTCACATTGTACTTTATGTCTAAAGTCACTTTTCACTTTATAATTTAACATTGTCTTTACCACTTATAAAGTCGCTTTCACTTTATGAGGTCACACTTAGGAAAATAATTATTTTGGACACTTTTCCTTAGGTAGAGACTAACCAATGGGAAACCACTTGTCCAAGGTACATTAAAAATCAACACTCCCTCTCACTGAGGAAAGTGTTTCTCACCACACCCATTTTGTCCCTGAAATGGACATGCTTTCCTGTTGGCAAGATTTCATGAGAACATTGGCCACTTGCTCATCTGTTGATATGTACTCTAGCTTCACTTGCCCCTTCTGAACATAGTCCCTGATGAAATGATATTTGATGTCAATGTGTTTTGACCTGTCATGAAACACTGGATTCTTCGTGAGTTTAATGCAACTATGATTATCACAGTGAATAACCATCGGTCTCAACTCCTGATCAAATAAACCATACAACAACTTGCGAAGCCAAATGGCCTCACAACTAGCTTGGCTAGCAGCCATATACTCAGCGTTAGAAGAGCTCAAAGCAACTAAATTTTGCTTTCTATTAAAGCACGACACAACTGCTGAACCCAATCCGAAGCAACACCCTGAAGTGCTTTTCCTGTCAGAGGCACAACCTTCCCAATCTGAATCTGTGTAGCCTGCTAACCTCGCTCCATCTCCCCGCCTATAATCCAGACCATAATCAATAGTCCCCTGCACGTAGCAAAGAATGTGCTTTGCAACTACCCAGTCCACCTTCCTGGGCTCAACCATGAATTGGCTAAGTGTGTTCATTGCAAAGCATATATCTAGCCTAGTGTTGACCAGATACATCAAGGACCCAATAAGCTACCTATACAATGTGGGATCCACCAAACTAGATTTTGAAGCATGAAGCTTCTTCCAGTTGGTGATCATAGGTGTAGACATGGGTCTACAGTCTGCCATGTGAAATCTGCTCAACACATCCACAACATACTGTCCCTGCCCCAGAATGATATGCTCCTCCTCCTGTCGCACCTCAGGCCCCAAAAAGTAATGCATTAGGCCAATGCTCTTCATCTCGAACTCCATAGCAAGATCCTCCTTGCAACCACTAATCAATGAATCTGCCCTAGTAATGAACAAGTCATCAACATACAACACAAGAATGAGCAGATCATCCCTTACAACAATGTAGTATAGGTTCGGATCTGCAACACTCTTCGTGAAACCCAACTGCTGCAAGTAGGTATCAATCCTCGAATACCAAGCTCTCAGAGCTTGCTTAAGTCTGTAGAGTGGTCACCTCAACCGGCATACATGGGTCTCCCGCCCAAGTACCTCAAAGCCTTGTGGCTGCGCAACATACACCTCCTCCTCCATAAATCCGTCTAGAAATGCGGTATTCACATCCATCTGATGGATCTGCCAGCCAATTTCTGCAGCAATAGAAATAAAGGACCCGATAGAAGTGTACTGAGCTACAGGAGCGAAGGTCTCATTATAGTCAACTCTCTCTATCTGTGACAACCCTCTAGCCACAAACCTTGTCTTGAACTTCTCAATGCTGCCATCCGCAGCATGCCTGATCTTGTAGAGCCACCTGGAAGTTACAACTAACTTGCCCTCAAGCCCAGGCATCACTTCCCATACATTGTTCTTAATGATAGAGGCATACTCCTCCACCATAGCCTCTCTCCATACCTCCTGCCTGGCAACCCCCTCATAGCTAGTAGTTTCAGAGTCAATAATGCTGGTAGGCTTGGCTACATAATTGCAAAACCGCTTAGGTGGCACACTCTCACTGTTCACCCTCTTCGGAGGACCAATGGACTCCGCTTCCTTCAAGGTGTCTTGAAGCCACTTGGGCGTCCTCTTCTCTGAAGAAGCTTCCCCATAGGGAACCTCATGCTCTGCGCCCCAGTCTGGTGAACATGAAGGTTTGCCAATTGACCTTGGTGTGTCTGTACCAGCCCCAGTCCTCGAAGAACCTGTACTGGCACCTGTGCTTGTGTCAGCGGAAGTGCCATGTAAACTCTATACCAGTGGATTCCCTAAAGAAGTGTTTTGTGAACTTGCCACTGGTGCCCCAGATGTCTCTGACACTGAAGTACCTCCTGTACTAGTTGATCTAGAACGCTGAGGTCCTGTTCCCTGTACCTGACCTCCTTACTGAGGAGAAGTTTGTGACTCTCTCTCATCATACTCCTGTGATCTCCGATAGGCCCTCTCCTCCTTGAAATTCACATCCCTCATAATCACTACTCTTCGTTTAGAAGGAATGAAGATCCGATAGGCCTTCGAAGTCTCGTTGTAACCCATAAAGGTACCCTTCTGTGCCATGGGTTCTAGCTTTGTCCTCTGCTCCTTAGTCACCATTGAATATAGCATAATACTCATAACCAGCCAAAGAGACATGAGACATACGACCACTAACATCAACATGAATCAAGTCTAGTATACTTGTAGCTCTGTTGTCACTCGCTGGGAATGGTAACTTGGTGTACTTGCCCAAAGCACACCCTCTGTAGAGCTCATAATGCTCGACATTGAAATCAGGAACTCCAGTATTAGAATAATGCTATTTAGTGTTTAATGCTCTTCTTATTAGCTGTTTATATTTTTATCTTTTTAGCAGTTTCTTAGAAGAAAATGGTTGTTTCTATTTCTTGATAGAAACTTGATGTTTCTATTTCTGTAAATATCTCTGTATTACTTATTTGAGCTTCATTTGCTCATTCATTGATTATGGTATCGGAGCATGGGTATTTTTTCGAAATAAATTTTCATTGCTTGAAAAATTTTGTGCTTCATTTCGAAATTGCTCTCTTGGAATCTGAATCTTTTTTGGGCGTCACGTTTTTCTTTGGACGTCGTTGTTTACCTTGCACTTGCGATTCTGACTATTACATCAAGTTCAAAGTTGGGTTTTCGAAACCCTTGGGATCGTATTCAATAAAGACCCAGAGAGTTACTGGAGAGTTACAACAAAACTCCCTGTTTGTTGTCGTGCTGTATACGCTTTGAGATTTCACTTGCGCACGCAGTACTTGTGTCTTTAGAAAACATAAAGAACAGTAAACTCTTTGGCTTTCGCGGTCATGTCAACGGGAGGCGTTGGAGCCTCGAGATTAGATACTGCGTTTGTTGTTTGCATTTGTGAGCGTGAGCAACAATTTTTTTTTTTTTTTTTTACTGTGCATTGCATCGAAACAGAGACTGATCAACATAAGAGGTTAAGCTGCTTCCTGAACCGAATACTTACCTTCATGCATCTCACTGTTTCATGCTATCGACAAAGCACGGGTTCCAGGCACGCACACAAGTTTGCTTCATATCGATCGCCAATGCGCAACGTCTGTATAGTGGGCGGACGTACCTGCGTTGATTGGTTGACAAAGGTATCGTTGGACAGATAACGCGACCTTTGTAGGAGAGAGCGTTTGGACTAGCGATTCTCCACGACATTAGTGGAGGTAATGTTGAGTGTTTTTATGAAGTGCTCATAAGATTTTGGTAGACCTTTCAGAGTGATGACTACCATATCTTCTTCCTCCATGGTTCGACCAATGGCTTCAAGCTGATCTCAAATGACTTTAATCTTGTTAAGATGTTCTTGTAAACACATATGTTTGTCCATCATGATGGAGAACAACTGATTCTTGAGAAAGAAAGCTCTGCTCTTGCTGGATGTCTCGTGCAATTCCTTTAGATGTTGCCAAATTTCAGCAACTGTTTTGCCGAAAGGAATCTGCGGTAACTGATCATCAGTCACAGAAAGTTTGAGAAGCATAACAGGCTCTTGATTTCGATCATCAAACTTATCCTGATCGGTACCAGTTGTACTAGGACGAAGCTCTTTGTTTAGAACGAGTTAGTTAAGACACCTATATTAAAAAATGGTCAACATTCTCTGTTTCCAAATGTTATAATTGGTGCCATTAAAGCGTTGATTGCCTTCCAACATCAGTTTGGTTAGAGAGGCCATCTGCACGTTTCCCAAGACACAAAAAAAGTCTGGCACAGATTTCAATGCAGATGTTGGTTGATCCAGACAAAATCTGACAAGTGCTGGAAACAAGATTCAAATCCGCTGACTCGAAAATCGATGCATGGAAAACGAGGCACCCAGAAAATTCTGACGAAAAACCCACATCAAATTTGTAATCGAAAAAAATTTCGATAAATGAAAAAAAGGTAAAATACTTTGGTCGATAAAAAACAAGCCACAGAGAAGCAACGTTGGACTAGAAACTGTATTGGAGGGATGGTGTGCGGAAAGAAAAGATCCATGTGGAGCTCGTTGTAGAGCTTTTGAAAAAATTCTGCCACCATTCAACATTAGCAGCAGGCGGAGGAGGATTTATATGGTGGCTGCAACCTTGGCTGCAATTGCTTATACTTTCGGCGTCATAACATCCTTGCTACTATCATACCTCGTCTGCAGAGATGCTGGAAATGACAGCCGCAAAAAAAATGTCCAGAACGTGCCAGTAAACGAGAGGGAGGTTTCGCTTTGTTCGTCGGCCAACAAATATCGGATATTTTGGTGGATCTGGCACGGTTCTTCCACTTCTGGGCACGTCGTGGAGAATCGCTGGTCCAAATGCTCTCTCCTGCAGAGGTCGCGTTATCTGTCCAATGATACCTTTGTCAACCGGTTAACGCAGGTACGTCTGCCCACTATACAAACGTTGCACATTGGCGATCGATATGAAGCAAACTTGCAGGCGTGCCTGGAACCCATGCTTTTCTGATAGCATGAAAATGTGAGATGCGTGAAGGTAATTATTCGATGAAGACAGAGGATTCTTTCAGTCTCCTTTTGAGCAGAGTTCTGAGGATCAGCCTCACAATGTTCTTCTTCTAGTAGGTCCACCTGATGGGAGGGATGATGCAACATCCGTATTTGATGATGCACTACCTGAGCTTCCTCTAGAAAATAACCCTCCTCTTGCTGCTCCTATTGTTCCTGAGCCTTCTCCATCTCCTCCTGATATTGGGTCTTCTACTCTCCGACCTAAATGGTGGGCTAAAACCATTTTTGATCTTCGGGATAATGAGCTTCTTGAAGGTAGAACTTCTAGACATAAGAGAAAACAACAGTCTACAGTAAATTTTGCTCTTATGGCTAACCTACACAGTATTTTTGAGCCTCAAACCTATTCAGAGGCTAAGGGTACACTTAAGTGGGAACAAGCTATGGAAGCTAAATTCCAGAGTCTTCAGAAGAATCACACTTGGACCCTTTTTGATCTTCCTGCAGGGAAAAAGCCCATTAGCTACAAATGCGTGTATAAAGTGAAATACAAAGCAGACAGAACCCTAGACAAGTATAAAGCTCGTCTTGTTGCTCGAGGGTTCTCACAGAAGGAAGGCATTGACTATAAGGAGACCTTTGCTCCTACAGCCAAGATGAGTACCATACGGCTTGTCCTTGCCTTAGCAGCTCAGTTCAATTGGAAAGTCCATCAGATGGATGTAAAGAGTGCTTTCCTGAATGGTGACTTAGAGGAAGAAGTCTACATGATGTAGCCTCCAGGATTCAAGGTTGCCGGTCAAGAACAAAACGTCTGTAGATTAGTCAAAGCTCTCTATGGTCTGAAACAAGCTCCTCAGGCTTGGTACATGAAGATTGATCAGTACCTCATAGATCTTTGTTTTCAGCAGAGTCCATCTGATGCAAACCTGTATATCAAGCCTATTGGTGATGATATTCTGTTTGTGGTTGTCTATGTGGATGACCTTATCATTACTGGCAGCTCAACACTTTTGATCCATGGGATCAAATAGGATTTGTACAGCACTTTTGATATGACAGATTTAGGACTTCTTCATTACTGTTTGGGGGTTGAAGTCTGGTAGACTAAGAACAACATCTTTCTCTCTCATTCCAAGTATGCTAGAAATCTTGTGGACAGATTCAGAATGCAGGATTGCAAACCTGCCACGACTCCTATGGAACCAGGGCTCAAACTTTCAACTCAGTCATCCTCACTTGTTGATCCAGGTGGATATTGGTGGCCACCTGCCAAGTCCACCTGGACCCCCACCTCAACATTTTTAGTTTCCTTAATTATAGCGCAGTTTACTATTTTTAGCAGTTTTTCGGTTCCTGAACTTCCGGAGCCGTTTTGAGGCCCTAAACGACGTTTTTTGGGAAATCTTGCTCCGCGATTTTTTACATAAAAAATCGTCTTTCCCGTCGTAGTCCTCGGAGAGATCTTTCCAACGGGCTATCATGCGCGTCAAACGGAGATCGTAGGCCAGAGTTACGACCCCGGGAAGTTGATGTACCAATTTACCCAAACGGGGCCCATAGTTTGGCGTTTCATCTTCTAGGGTTACCCAAACGGGGCCCATAGTTTGGCGTTTCATCTTCTAGGGTTAGGTTTTGGAATTTTAAGGGTTTTCCATTGTTTCTCAACAATAAATAGGCCTTCGACCCTCATTGTAAGACAGTTTAGAGGCATGTAGCCACACATCTCTTCTCAGAGATAAGCTACCATCGCCCTAGCTGGTTTATATCTATTTCCGGTTGTAAGCATATTTCAGTATTTTCCATTAATGAAATGAAGTATTATTTCCGCTGCATCTTTGTGTATATGGTTATCTCTGTATTTTATTGCGTTCCTGTTTAAATCCGGATCACTTGTGGATGAAACTTTATTCAGGCAATTAGTGGGTAGCCTCATCTACCTTACTGCCACGAGACTTGACATCAGTTTTGGAGTGAGCTTCATTTCCCGCTTCATGTCAGCTCCTAAGGCTGATCATTGGATAGTAGCGAAGCATGTGCTGCGTTATGTGCGTGGCACTCCTAATTATGGACTTCTGTACACTCAAAGTTCTGATCCTATACTCAGTGGTGACATAGATTTAGATTGGGCCGGTTTGGTTGATGACCGTAAATTTACAGCTGGGAATGTGTTTAGTCTAGGATCTGGTGCTGTCACTTAGACTAGTACGAAGTAGTAGGCAGTGGCTTTCTCCTCAACAGAAGCAGAGTATCGGGGAGCAGTTAAGGCATCTTGTGAGGCATCTTGGCTTCGACATATGCTTGCGGATATGCATGTTTTCCAGACAGATCCTACTCCCTTGTTCTGTGATAATCAGGGAGTGCTCAAACTTGCCAAGAATCCAGTCTTTCATGAACGAACAAAGCATGTAGAAACCCATTGTCACTAGATTCGCCAGCTTGTTGAAGATGGATCCATTCAGTTGTGATATGTTCCCACAACGGAGCAACCCGTCGACATCTTCACTAAGCCACTTGGTCCTGATAAGTTTGTAAAATTCAGAGGGTCTATCAGTGTTGTAAATAAATTGAGCATTAAGGGAAGGTATTAGAATAATGCTTTTTAGTGTTTAATGCTCATTCTTATTAGCTGTTTCTATTTTTATCTTTTTAGCAGTTTCTTAGAAGAAACTAGTTTCTATTTCCTAATAGAAACTTGATGTTTCTATTTCTATAAATATCTCTGTATTACTTATTTGAGCTTCATTTGCATGAGTAAATCAATTCAATTCATTCATTGATTATCCAGTAGTGATCTCCCTTAGTACTCTCAAAGCTCCATGATGCATATGCCTCATCCTCCAGTGCCATAAGTCTCTACTGTTGGTGGTACTAGTGTGAGTGCTACCAGATGTGCTACTCACCAATGCTCTTGCCGACTAAAAACTGAACTTGTATAGTTTCCCAAAGCAGACTCCAATCACTTTCGCTGAAGTGATGGAAGCTCCCTTCGGATGCATCAATACCTGCCTTCCTGAGAAAATGATGTCAAACCCCTTCTCCTCCATAACAGACACTGAAATCAAGTTCTTCATCCTCGAAACATACAAAACATCCATGACCTTCAAAGGAGGCAAAGGCTCCCTCTCAAAGGTCACAATCCCCACACCAACTCTCACAGTGTAGTCATCTCCTAGTACAATCTCAATATCAAGTGCCCTCTCTACAAGCTCTGAAAAGAACTCCCGTGCACCTGTCATATGGCAGGTAGCCCCGTTGTCTATGTACCACACATTGGATGATGTACTCCTACTAGATGTAGAAGTAATAAATGCAAAGTCATGGTCAAATTGTGAAGTAAACTGCTCCACCTCTGCTGAAGTTGCATTACGCTTCTTCCCCTTCTTCTTCCTTTCAGGACATGTAGCAGCATAGTGTCCCATCTTCTGACATGCCCGACATTTTACTTTGGACATATTGGTAACTTTCTTCTTCTTCTTCTCCTTTCCCTTAGCCCTATCTGATGAGGCCCCTTTCTTTGCCTTGCCTTTGGTCTTCCCCCTGGCTGTCAAGGCTACATCCTCCTCATCAATTATCTTTACCCCACCACTGCCAGTCTTCCGTATCTCATGTTACACACAATCATCCCAGAATCTGTCCCAATTGGGAAGATTCTCCGTAGAGGTAACAACATCTCCAAAAACCTCCCAAGACTTAGGAAGTCCCGTTATAGCGATCTAGACTAACTCTGTGGGTGCAATTGTCTCAGCAATAGCAGTCAAATCATCACGTACCTGTTTGACCCTCCCAAGATAATGAACTACACCTTCAACCTTTGTCATCCCGATGTTCATCAATTGTTCTTTGAGTACCATCTTCTTGCTCTCATTAGTACTCTGATAGAGAGTGGTTAGAGCTGTCCACATCTGATATGCATATGTGTTTCCTTTCACCTGAGGGACCACATGATCCTTTAGACTATCCATCAAAATCCTTTTTTTGCCTTTGCATTATTTTTTGTGAATTCAACAAGTTCATCTGCAACCAATGTTGCACCAAGGTTCCAAGATGAGAAGGCGAGGGAGCGAGGATACGTGGGAGCGGCCTATGCAAAAGCTCCCCACTAATTTTTAGGAAATGTGGGGGGACTTCAGGGTCTTAAAAACTTATAAATATAAAATATAATTTATAAATCAATGAATCATATCATTGAAACAAATTTAAAACAAAAATTTAAACGCTGCAAAGCATGATCATTGATATGAATATCATTATCATATAAATTTAAAATTCTAATTTATAATCATACATCATACATTATGATTAATTCATTAAACCATATTGATGTTCCACTTCCTACTATGAACATTGAATACTGAATATTGACATAAACTTATAAAAGTCAAGTCTGATATATCAATAGTCAAAAATTTAGAGTCAGAATAACATAAGAACATCAACATATCAAAAGATAAACAAGCATAATTTTGTTCAAGCCTCAAGGTAATGCCCCGCTAGTCTCTTCATCTAGCTACTGCATCAATAAATCATGATCAACCATATCACCATCTGAATCTAAATCACTAGCATTTTGAAACATGCTAAGTGGCACACCAACCAACCCCATTTATCTCTCATCAAGTCTCTCTCCATATATACCTGTGCATCATCCTCTATATCAACATCCCATCGGGTTGTTGGTCCCTTTAAATACTCAGGTGTATTCCTATGCTCAAGACGTAGGGCACTGTGCACAAGAACTAACTTCTCCGCTCTTTTAGAGGTAAGCTTGTTCCTCTTGATAGAGTGGATGAAGCTATATGTGGACCAATTCCTTTCTGTTGCAGAGGAACTAGCAATCTGAGACAACACATGCATAGCTAGATCTTTGAGCTCTAGAGAACCATCCTCGTGCATCCTCCACTAACCAATCGGGTCATCTTGGGCTAGATCTATGTGATCTGCCCAAGCACCACGTGTGTTGAAGGGGAAGGGGCCACTAAGGGATGCAAACTGAACAAATTGTCTTTGAAATCTTGCCCCCTCCTCCTCATTGTACATCTTTGTAGTTGCATCTAGGAAGCCATTCTTTACCTTAGGATCATCAATAGGGGGCACCCTCCTAGGTCTCAACATACCATTTTGGGTTTAATGCATATGATGCCATGTGCAAAGGTGTGTTCATGCGATCCCACCTATGTTGAATGATGGGTCGAATCTAGGATGTATAGAACTCTAATGAGGGCTCCCTCTGCTGAATGGCTACCTTCACATGACCCAACATGCTATCAAAGGTCTCATAGATTTCTCCAAGACTAGGAGCATCTGAATCAGTGTAATGAATGACCTCCACAATAGGGCCCAAGAATGACACCAAGTAAGAACAATCTACCCACCAATCATTGCCCAACCCTTGAAGCTTGATCTTTTTCCCTGCGTCTGTCTTTGATTTTGACCACCTTCCCCACTGTGAGCTCACAACCAAGGATTGTAGAGGTGCTTGTACTTCTAGCATCCTCTCCAATAAGAGAAAATAGCTAGCATATCTAGTATCAACGGGCTTGAGGAATTCCTTCCTCCTGTGAGCCCTATGCATAGCCAAGGAGGTGTGGTGGTTGTAGATAAACATCTGCACATCTCTTGCAGCTGTCACCATGTCTAATATCCACTGAATCTTGCCAATGGCCTTCAGTGCATTTCTGAGTGCATGCACACAACAATGAGTCCAAAAAATATGTTGATACCTGTTTTGAATCAATAACCCAACTAATCTACAAACTATTGCTGCATCTGTCACAACCTGCACCACACTATCAGACCCAACATCCTCTATAGCTTCTTGAAGAAGCTCAAATTGGAAAGATGCATCCTTGTGCTTTCTAGAACAGTCAATAGCTTTAAGAAAGAATGGACCTGCTGAAGATGTCACTATGATGTTGATTAGTGGACGTTTTCAGATGTCAGGTAATCCATCCATAACAATAGAGCAACCAAACCTCAACCATGTTTGTCTCATTTGCTCTTTTTGCACATGAATTTTGGACACTTGTCTATCTAAAATTGTTGTTTGTAGCTTACGTTCTTTGGGTGGTACATATGAAGGCCCTATTCTTGCAATTGCTTGGACTATTTCCTTGTAATAAGGAGAACGAACAACATGGAAGGGAATCCCATTGCCAAAAAGAAATATGCCAATTGCATCATCTGTGTCATCTCGATCTAGAACATTGTACATCCCAGACATTGTACCACCCATTGCACAAGAATGAGATGCACCAATAGAAACCTTTATTTTTTGATGAAGCATTGGATGGAGGAATATTTGTGGATAGATCAACACATATGCTAGAAAACAATCCTTTTCCATGGGCTGCCCTTTATAGCCTCCAAAGTTGCTCTCTTTGAGCTGAATTCAGATTCTTTGAGGGACAAATATTGACTCCTTTACCTGTAATAGCCAAAATGTGTTGCTTCACCCTGGTATAGCTGCCAACAAAGTGATGCCCACAAATATTGTAGACCCAATCATGTGAGCCACCACCAACTTTTGGATTCTTTTTCAGCAATCTAGTTGCATATATTAGAAGTGGTTTTAGAGGATTAAATATCCCCTTTGCAAATTTTTCCAGCTCTCTTGGTGGGCCTCTAGAATCTACACCATGCCTATTTTGGTTTCTTACCCCCTTGTGACTGCTTTCAATTTCTTCTTGTGCATCTTGTGGCTCGTTACCACTATAGCTGCTGTCACTCTACCCACTGTTCCCAAAAGAAGTCCGACTCTGACTCATAGTTGTAAGTTGAATGGCAAATGTAGGATGCAACTTGTAGTTAAAATAAAAAAATTTAAAAATGTTACACAGTTTAAGAGAGATTCTTTTGGCGTAAATCACATGATGTTTCATTTGTCGACACGTTTCGAACCAACTAGTGTGGTTCATTGTCAGGACAAGTTGAATGAACAGATCAGGCTTAGCATGTTAAATAGAGCAAGACATCCAACGACTATATTCAGGTAACGACTATATTGATAAGGGCTAGATATGATCGGTTAGTTGGGTCATGATAATAACAATTATTTAATTAGATAAGTTACCCCAGTTAGTTATAAAAAGGACCCTTTTTTTATATACCCTCGCCATTATACAAATGTATTAAAAATAAAATAATAACCTAATTTACTTTAATTCAATAGTTAGTTAACCAAGTAATTATATCTAAAAACTAGAGGAACTAAAAGTTGGTTACATAGTCATTAAGTATATAAATAATAGAGCAATATATAAACAACATGATATATTCTTATTAAAATATAAGTTAAAGGGTTGTTTTATACCCTTATTTATAAATGAATTATTAAAAACAATCAATTATGAACTAGATTAAATTTAAAATAATACTTATTTATCAAAGTTAAAAAATATGGAGTAACATAAGGGTATGATAAAGAGTAATTTTAAATTATAATAATGATATTATAAATCTATATTAAAATGAAATAATTTAAATTAATGGTAAGGGAATTAAATCTAAGAATTAGAGTCGTTAGTTATAGGAATATA
>APFE031345458.1:0-36229 GCA_000404065.3 Pinus taeda | reverse complement strand
TACATCTACTCATTATTTCAAAATTCAAATGGGACTCGGTAGAGGGACGAATAATTTTGCTGAGCTAACAAAAACAAAATACACCATACACTTTGCTATAGAAAAACAATGCAGAAACTTACAACTTTTTGGAGATTCAAAAACAATGTGCAATTGGGTAAACACAAATTCAAGTTGTAATGTTTTTTTCTTTGAGACACATCATGGAAGAAATCCATAGACTCATAAACTTATTTGACACATTTAATTGTCAACATATATACTGTGAGCGAAACACAACTGCTGATTTACTATCCAAGGAAGCAGCGCAGAGGCCTATAGGAACATGGAGCATATTGGAGCAAAAAGATGGAACCTTCCATCAATACTATCATTGACCTTTTATAGAATTATCAGAATAGCTAGCTCCAAAGGAGCTTGAAACATATTTTTGTTAATTTTGTTTTATATAATCTTATATATATGCAACATCAACAAACTTATTTTTTCCGGAGAAAAAAGGCATAACTTTTTATTAAGATGATAAAAAGTTACAGTTTCCAAGTTCAACACGTTCCACCCAAAGGAGGAAACAATTACTATGAGACTCTTCCCAAAGACAAAACTGGGAAGCCAGAAAAAGGAGGGACTCGAATTCATCCTCCGTATAATAAAAACCAAAAATTTTATCCGCAGCCAGAGGAGCTGGACTACCGCTTCTTAATATGACTTCCTGGGCTGGTTATAAGAGCCCCACATATACAGCTGATGCAAACAAAAGAGAAAGTATCATTGTGGCCTCCTTCGTCAAAGGAAAACAGCCACGATAAGAGTATACATGTACAGTATAGGATAGAAACAGAGATGAAAAAGAAAGTAGTTCTGCTACAGCAGCCCGAAAAGGTTCATGATTCCGCTGCCATACTGTCTACGAGAGATTTAGAGTTGAAAGATCATAAAAAACAGAATGTGCTGTAGCAGGAGCCGCAAGAGACCAAAAAAGAACATCACAGAGGCGGTTCAAAAGGAGGCAGCATGGATGAGATGATCTGCCCCTGATATGATTCTTCTATAGTCCAATTCCCCAGATCTTGCTGTAGGCCAGATTTAGAAAGCTGGTCTGCTGTTGTATTATATTCCCTGTAAATATGGCAAATGGAAACACAGTCAAAATGATTTTTTAGAGAAATAATATCCTCAAGAAGTGGCTTCAAAATCTGATTTTGACACATAGATTTTCCGTTGACCCATTTTACAACATTCATGGAGTCTCCAAAAATTTGAATAGACAAAATATTTTTTTTTAAAGCCCAGCACATGAGGAGACGAAGAGCAGCCAGTTCAGCATAGTTGTTTGTTCCTTGACCCAGGCCCACCGAAGCTTTCAGAGATTGTTCTTGATTTATATGAATGCATATACCAGCACCGACTTTATTATCTTGGGATGCCCCGTCGAAGAAAGCCCATGGCGAACCCTCTTTGATTTCAGGGGGAGTTTTCCTGTTTTGTGCACTTTTTTGTTCAGGTGGAGGAATAGAAGAGTAAATTGCAACACAACTTGATGCAATTGCTGGAATGAGCATGTCCTGGTCTTGAAAAATGCTCTTATTCCGAGCAAGCCAGATACCCCAGAAGAAAATTGGTGGTAGATTTCTGAGATTTCCGTCAAGATGATTTTTCCACCAGTTTTCCCAAGCGACTTCTAATGGAGAAGCCCCCCATTGGGCTTTTAATGATAACAGATCTGTTATCTCAGCCCATAATTTTAAAGAGAAAGAACAGTATGTGAAGAGATGGTTGATGGATTCTTCATTTTCCTTACAAAGAGGACACCTCCCTGGCCCAATGTAGAATCTGGATTGGAGAATGTCCCATGTTGGTATCTTCCTTCTTAACAAACACCATAAAAAGATCCTGGATTTTAAAGGACATTTGAGTTTCCATAAATTTTTTGACCACCACTCCGGAGCATGCCATCCTTTCTTCTCCATGAGATAATTGTAGCCCTCCTTTGGAGAGTAGCCGCCCGTTTTCCCATGTGCCCATATCAAATTATCTTGTTCATTGTTTAATCTAACATGAGAACGGTGAAGTTCATTGACGAACAGAGACCATTCCTGGTGCCATCTTATGTTCAACCCAAGATCCTCTGCACTTTTCCATGCTTGGCCCCAAATGGTTGACTGGCCCACTTTCTCCACTTGGTTTAGGGTGAAAATACCCCTGCTGTCTAATTGAGCCAACATCCCGGGGGATAGGGAAAAAGATTCATTGCATCCAACCCATGGGTCTCTGCCAATTTTTACATTTCTCCCATCTCCCACTTTCCAGGCCAGACCCTGTTCTATTACTGAGAAACCTTCAATAGTAGCCTTCCAAATTATAGAGGACTGTTTCGATTTTTTTTCCTGAGATCTGATCCATTCTTCCAGGGGACATGGATCGATGTATTTTCTTCTGATAACCCGGGTCCAGAGATTTTCCATTGTGATGAGTCTCCATCCAGATTTAGCAGCCAAAGACAAGCTGAATTCTGGGAGTCTCTTTATACCCCATCCCCCCCAATCCTTCGGTCTTGCAATCTTGTCCCATGCCACCCATGGGAGGACTGATTTGTCATTTGAGCCAGCCCATAAAAATCTACAGCATAGTCTTCTGATCTTTTCCATAATTCCTTTTGGGATCCAAGTAAGAGCAGCCCAATACACAGGAATGGCCAATAAGACAGATTTTAGAAGGGTCAGTCTTCCTGCTCTAGAGAGCCATCTGAAGCTCCAATGTGATATTCTTGCCTCGATCTTTGCTAAAAGCCATGACCAGTCCTCTTTTTTGTATGAATCTGGCTTTAACCAGAAACCCAGATATTTGAAAGGAGAGGCCAATGGCTGTATATGAAAGGGGAAAAGATTGGTCATTGAATTGCATTCTCTCCTGTTATAACCTGCCACACACACTTGAAATTTTCCATAGTTTAACTGCATTCCTGTAGCTTTCATAAAAAGATCAATGATATTTTTATATTCCTTTAATTCTTCATGGTATCCATTGGAAAAAATCAAAATATCATCGACAAAGAGCAAGTGGGTAATATAGAGATTTATAGCCACCTCAATACCTTTTATCTTATTTGACCTTCTTGCATTGTGAACCAGTCTGCTGAACCCTTCTGCCACAAGCAAGAAAAGGAGAGGAGATAAGGGACACCCTTGTCTGAGACCCCTTTGGCTTTTAAAGAAAGGGGATGTCGCTCTGTTTATCAAGACTGCAAAGCTTACATTTGAAATACACCCCATGATCCAGCTTATAAAGGTGTACGAGAAGCCTAAATGAGTGAGCAACATTCTGAGATAAAGCCAGTTTATGCGATCATATGCCTTGGAGAGGTCTATTTTCAGGACCACCCCTTTCTTTTTCTTCTGTTTTATGCTGTGAAGAACCTCTTGGGCAACTCCAATTGCCTCATGAATTTGCCTACCGTCCAAGAAACCAAATTGTTCCATCGAAATATTCCTTGACAAAATTGGAACCAGTCTTATTGCTATCACTTTAGCAATGATTTTATAGATACAGTTACATAGGGAGATGGGACGGAAATCTTCAAAAGATTCCGGATCATCTTGTTTGGGAATCATAGCAATGAAGGTTGAATTGAAAGGCTTGTAAATTTCCCCTTTTAACCTCGATTCCTCCACTACCTCAGTGATCTCAGCCCCAATTTGATCAAAGAAATGGAGGAATAGTTCAATTGTCCAACCATCTGGTCCCGGGCTTTTATCCTTCCCCATACATTTCATTGCCGCCTCAACCTCCTCCTTGGTAACAGGACAAGCTAATTCATCTGCTTCGTCCTCCTCAAGGAAACTAGGAAAACATTGCGTTGTTCTCATAACTTCAGCAATAGTAGCCTCTCCTGGATCAGAAAAAATTCTTTGGAAATGTCTCTGACCCAGACCAGAGAGATCAGAGAAAGTATTTACTTCCCTACCTTCCTCATCTTTTAAGATCCATATAGTATTTGCCGATTTTCTGCCTTTGGCGTAATTATGAAAGAAGCTTGTATTTTCATCTCCTGATTTTAGCCATATTGCCCGACTCTTCAGTCTCCACTCCTCTTCCTTTGCTAGAAGTATCTGATTTTGGGCTTTTTCCAGTGAAAGGATTCTTTCTTTGGAGGCCTGTGAGGAGTATCCATCTGCATCAATGCTTTCCAGTGATTTTAATTCCTCCCTGATTTTCAACAGATCTTCATTTTGTTTTTTCTGTCTTTCTTTTGCCCAGGAAATAGTAGATTTCTTTAGTCTTTTCAAATTTTCCATAAATAAGTAACTCTTGCTGTCAGAAGAAAGGCTATCAGGGTGGATCCATGTGGATGTGAAGAGGGTGTTGAAAGATGGTTCAAGAAGCCAAGAGGAATTGAATTTGAAGGGGGAGGGAGGCTTTGGCGGGGGGAAAGAGAGATCCAAAAAAATCGGGAAGTGATCGGAATTCCCAATTTCGTCAGGCCATTGCCGGAGGAGAGGAACTCTAGAGAGAAGACCTTCAGTAATCAGGAATCGATCCAACCTTTTTGCAATCCTATCCTCCCCAGCTCGTCTATTCCTCCAGGTAGGCTTCAAATTTATCGGAGATGGGTCGATGAGATTATTGTCTGAGAGGAGCTGTAGAAAGAAATCGGATAATGGGTCCTCCCTCGCTGAGGGGCCCCATGCTTCAGCTCTGCCTATAGAAAAATTGAGATCCCCCCCCCACAACCATCATGGGTGCATTCATCAAAGATTTTGCCATTAAATCTATCCAAAAAGATTCCCTCCCTAGACATCGACCGTAAATATTGACAATCTGGAAGGGAACATCAACAAACTTATACATCACAATTTATTTTTATTTTTTGATACTCTCTGTGTAGAGTAAGTACATATATCATATTGAAACCCGAGTAACAAAGAAGTGTCTCCCTGTGTGGAATACATTTCAAATTTTGATTTCTAAAACAAGATAGGCTATCTAGCCCAAAATACAATATATGACATAGGCATCTGCAAAATGTAATTTTCCTCATTAATGAAAATTACGATTTTTTTCCAAAAGACCAAAAAAGTTAAAAATTTCCATCATAAAAAATAAAAAATCTCTATAAATAAAAATGTTAATAATAATAATAATAATAATATTTATACTTTAGAAATTTCAATCAACTAAAATATATTATTTACCATAAATATTTTGATATTTTCCATACGTACGGGCATTTATCAACTATTTAATCACGACTAACTATTTACCATCGTATACGTGGAAACCTATTTTATAAACCGTTATCTTATTAAACATTTTTACAGTTTAGCAACGTAATTTTGAATCTTATTTAGCGCAAGATGCTTTTAAAAATAATTGTTAACGTTAACGCATCTTAAAAGTAATATATAAAAATAAATAAGATTTTGAAAGCTTACAATAATGCCTATCCGTTTAAAATTATTCTAATTAATTTATTTAAAATTATTTAGTAAAACTTCAAACTAGAGAAAAACAAGTTTGTCTCACTTTTCTGTCTGAAGACTGGGAAATAAACCTGGATCATAACCGATGTAGATTTAGATTATTAGTCTAACCACAAGGACAGCAATTAACTTTACAATTCATCTAACCAATTAATTTTATTATTTCATAAAAATACAGGAGTTTCGACGGCCCCATGTTAGAAGATGAGTACTGCAGCTTGCAGATATATAAAATCGGGTTGTTTACACCACGGAAGAATTAAGCCAAAAGTCGTTGGAATTTGGAAAAAAAATTCAAATTTTTGGATAGGCAGTGTTCGAATTATATTTTTGATGGTGGAAATACATTTAGTATTATTAAAAATTTCCAAAGCATTTAAAATCTTAATGTTTAACAACTATAATTTAAATTTACAAAAATCTCTGTTAAATTTTCTGAAAATATAATTTCCATAATTTTCAAGGCAAAAAACAATGTGTTAAACTGCTGCTATAAAACAAGTGTGTTCCATGTGTTTAGGAGAGATTTTCATGAATTATATGAAAAAAATTAACTTTAAAATTAAAATAAAAAAAAGTATCTAGATGCTATTGAAATCTGAACAACTTCACTAGATGCTATTGAAATCTGAACAGCTTCACTAAAATACTGTTAAAATCTGAACAACTTTAATAAAATACTGTTAGAGATATCCCGCCTAACATTATAATTATATAATATATATAATCTGTCCAACATTTCAAATAGTGACTATCTATCATCAACATTTCGAATAGTGACTATTTATCGTCAAAAACTACAGAAAGCTTGCCAATGAACTACTTCTATAACCCATGTGCCATCACTTTGACTGATACGTCCATGTGCCATCACTTTTACTGATGAAGCATGGCATGTGATTAGATGACGTATTCAGCCATCAACGATTCCTGTGGCCCGTCTATTTTAATGCAAAACCAAATTATTATTAACAAAGTTGGTGTAGTGTTGTTTTTTATGTTTGGCAAGGGTTAATCAGCTTGCTATAGAGCATTAAATGTCTTGGTACATGCATGTCCTATAACAAAATGACACAGAGCTTTTATTTTTAATTTATATAGTCACCAAGGCTGTAGTGTTATTTTGTTATAGGGCATACATGTACCAAGACATTTAATACTCTATAGCACGCTGATTAACCCTGGCGGCTTTCCATATCTCTGTACTCCTGTACAGTTTATGTAGTACAAAAACAGTACATTCTACTCACTGTTACGAACGTCATCACGAATGCAGCACTAATCATCTCTTGACATGTATATAAGTAGTTATTCAATAATTTATGGTGAAATTTATTTGAAGCTCGGCAGTGTGCAGGCCTATATTAATCTCGGTTTTGTTATTTAGAGAATGGCCAGAAATCAGTTGGTACTGGCCCAGGCAACCACATTATTGAGTGCAGCGTTGACGATGATAAAAAAAAGTTCTGCAGAATATCTATCTTTGTAGGATGATAAGTATATCGTTAACTCTGCACTCTATAATCTGTTTTCCAATGGCTCCATTTACAATATTCTCTGTTTTTCCAAGTCATAAATTGAACTTTCTGGCTGCCATTACCGGATTGCATTGAACAGGTTTATGCCTTTATTTTCTATTTTCTATAGTGATTTTTACTGTTGTTGGTATTTCTGGCGTGAATTTTTATTCTGTATTTGCACAGTTATCAAATCAGAATTCGATTTCGATAAGAAATTACCGGATTGCATTGAACAGGTTTATGTTTTTATTTTCTGTTTTTTTTTTATAGAGAATTTTATTGTTGTTGGTATTTTTGGCGTAAATTTCTTTTGTATTTGCACAGTTATGAAATCAGAATCTGATTTTGATAAGAAAGAGAAAGTTCACACACCAAATTGGTATATAAGACTTCTTGTTTCTAAGAAAACATATATACTCTAGCTTTTCTATTTTTGAATCTGTGATTTTTTAGGAGGAAACACATTCTCTTAATCATTAGGTCCATTGAAGTTAACTATTTTGAACAGAGTCAATTTTCTGCAGTGATTTTTAATGCTGTTGTTATTCCTGGTCTGAACTTTCATTACATATTTGCACAGTTATCAAATCAGAATAGGAGGAAACACATGCTTTTAACCATTAGGCCCACTCAAATAAGCTGTTTTGAACTGCATCAATATTGCTTTTTAATGTTGTTGCTACTCCTTGCCTGAACTTTCATTGGTTATTTGCACAATTATCAAATCAAAATTGGACTTCCATATGAAACTGGTGAAAGCCAGACACCAAATTGGTGTATGAGACTCCCTTGTTTCTAAGAAGACATACATACCCTAGCCCCTCTTCTTTTGAGCCTGTAACCTTTTAGGAGGAAACACTGCTCTTAACCATTAGGCCCACTCAAGTTAACTATTTTGAACTGCCTCAATTTTCTGCAGTGGTTTTTAATATTGTTGGTATTCCTGACTTGGACTTTAATTGGGTATGTGCAGAGTTACGAAAATAAAATTCAACTTCGATAGAAACTGAAAAGAGAGACACCACAATGGGGTATGAGACCCTCTTGTTTCTAAGAAGACATACATATCATAGCCCCTCTTCTTTCGAACTTGTGATCTTTTAGGAGGAAACTCATGATCTTAACCATTAGGCTCACTCAAGTTAACTATTCTCAACTTTTCAATTTTCTGCAGTGGTTTTTAAAATTGTTGGTATTCCTGACCTAAACTTTCATTGGGTATTTGCACAGTTATCAAATCAAAATTTGACTTCAGTACAAAACAGAAAAGACAGACCAAATTAATATATGAAATCCTTGTTTCTAAAAAAAACATACATGCCCTAACCTATTTACTTTTGAACCTATAACTTTTTAGAAGGAAACATATGCCCACTCAAATTAACTATTTAGAGTTAAAAATAGTATTTTTAAATTTGATGAATTATACTGTCACATCGTTAATCAAGATAAAAGGAATGTGTTGTTCCACTCAGCCCCTGCAGCACGTCCGCTAACTATACAGATTGTTTCAGTGAATTCCTCATTATGTCTCCGCAGATGGTACACGGTGTTCTCTCTATCTGCCTTGACAAGGATGTAATGACCGACCGATCGTCACCCCATTACATCTGAACGTAGCAGGCCAGAGACAGCCTTATCCCTCTTCAACGAACAACATTGACCAGCGAACCGAACCGAATTGGACCAATCAAGCATTCGTGCCGACATGTCGGAAATATTAAAGATTGCTACTTTCAATGATGTTGTGGTTGAAATTTAAAAGATTGATTCGTTCAGTGCTGTCGTGGTGAAGATTAGTGTTGATTTGGTCTTTTTTCTTAACAATAAAAGATCTAGAATTGGAATTTTATTATTATTTTTCTAAAGCTTACATAATTACATTTCCCATGTGGTTTTTCATAGCTGTTAGAAAAGTTTAATGTTTTATTAAAATAATATAGAAGCGTAATATCTATTTTTTTATATGGAAGATGTCATTTTAACGTATAAAATATTAAGATTAAGTTTTAATGAATATATTAAATAATAGTTACAATCTTATTATTATTTTATTAAAAATTTAATTTTTTATATAATTTATATTTTTTTGTTTAGGTTGGTGTGATTGTTAGATGATTGGTGTCAGAAGTGTAATTTAGACCTTAAGTAAATTAAATTCGAGCTGGAGTTACACCAATTTTTAATATGGTTTAACTTATTCAAAAATTTCCCACTAAAATTTTACATTCACTTGAGAAACCTTTAAATATAATAATTTATCTATTAAGGTTAAGATATAAATTTAGTATACTCTATCACTTATTCTCCAATAATAATCCATATTAAATTATTAAATAATTTATTTTCAATTTTTCTATAATTATAGTACAAATCTTATCATTTATAACAAGGTTCTCTTTAATTAAAAAATATTTATATTTTTTTGTTAGGTTGTGTGATTTGTTAGATGATTGGTGTCAGAAAGTGTAATTTAGACCTTAAGTAATTAAAATCGAGCTGAGTTACACCAATTTTTAATATGGTTAACTTTTTATTCAAAAATTTCCCACTAATAATTTTTACATCACTGAGAACCTTAATATAATAAATTTATCTATTAGGTAAGATATAAATTTTTTATATAACATCTCATCACTATTTTCTTCCAATATTTAATATATTAAATTATTAACATAATTTATTTCAATTTTTTTTTATAATTATAGTAAAATTTATCATTTATACAAGGTTCTCTTTAATCTCACCTCAGCTTCAGAGATTTTCAACAACATTATGTTACTTAGTATAAAAACATACATACCATAAATCTTCTTCATTGTTTCTAATTATTTCGTCTGCTGATCATATGTATTGATTTTTGAAATTGCACTCGTAGAATGTTTTCCGGTTAGATGAGAATGGTGAAGGAAAAATCCGATTGGAAGCACCGCTCATTCTCGTGTTGATTCAGCACAGTTGTATAAGTAAAACGTTTATTCAGAATAGATCCGAATGCAATTGAAGAGATCAAATGAAAGGGCTGGTGTACAATTGAGTTTGACTGGTGAAGTCATCCACGACAAAGTTCGCAATTGATTTTAATTAGTCTGGTCTTCAATGTCAAGGACACTGGATTTTAGTTTCAAAAACGAGATTTTTTCAGTGAAGTACTTGTGAGTGTGTTTTATATTTTGGTTACAAGAATCGATTAGGGCGACCCTTAATCTGAGTGGCAGGTTTTATGGTTTTTAAAGGTAATGATTGGACAAGGTTGGCCTAAAAGTTTGGCTTCATATATTTATTAACGAAATATAGCATAAAATAAAAATTAAGAAATCATATCATGAAACCTATGAAATAGGAAACATGGTTTCATATAAGGGACCACTGATAAGATTGCCAGATTTTTAGAAAGCATAATGTTTCCTCTACTTTTAGACTCCTTAATACAATCCGTAGCTCCCTCAGGTCAGTAAAGGACCCTGTCGACCCTAACGACCCTGTCGACCCTAAGGACATGAAAGGTGTCTATGTTATTCTTTGTTCTTGTGGGACCCCCTATATTGGTGAGACTGGTCATTCTATCAATCAAAGGATTAATGAGCACTCAACCCACCTAAAACATGGAAGGACCCAATCCTCTACCTTAGCAAAACATGCCAAGAAGACGAAGCATCAAGTTTGTATTGAGGAGGTAAGTGTTATCGCTAGGGTTTCTCAGTTTCACCACAGGAAGTTTAGAGAAGCAATTGAGATTGAAAAAAGGCCAAACAATCTCAATAGAGATGACGGTTGGAAAATTAGCAGTTGCTGGATCCTTACCCTCTCTTCCTAGCCATTTCCCCGCCCCCCACCACTCCTTATGGCATTCTTCTCTATAGAGCCTTATGTTTTAGATTTTGATATTTAAAACATTTTATAAATATTAATGAAAGTTGCTTAGGATTAACTAACAAATTCAAAGCAATCTTCTTCCTTTCTTTCTCCTCTCTGTCTGGGAAATTGTGTTGCAGATCCTAGGTCCACTATTCAACTATCTTAATAAGTTATCAATTTAATGAATTATTCCTATTATGATCTCTAGATAGTTTTAGGTTTATAATTTAAGTTGACTTTGATAACTATATTAATGAGATCTAATAATAGGTTTAACATTGGTTAGTTGTTATATGTTTATTTAACATTAACCCATTTTTAATTAAATAAAATTAAAACTAACATACAATTAATTAACTAGATACTTAATTATATAATTCTAAAATAACATCAAATATCCAATTATATTAATTTTTAAAATTCAATTTTAATTCATATTAATTAAATTAGTTACCTTATATTAAACTAAAGTTTAATTAACTATTAATTACATATTGGTTTATTATTAACCCTATTAAATTAAATCTATCTTATATTTAAATTTCCTAACATTTAATTAATGATTCATTTTGATTTATAGTTATTAAACTAATTCTTAAAACACTTAACCTAGTATTTATTTATATAACCGTTATATAAGTCTAGTTAATTCCTATATTCACATTACCGTATTTAAATAGGCATATAACCATCTCACTTATTATTTAACAAATTTTGTTTTCCTATCCCTATCCCTTGATCTAGTCTAATTAGCGATTTTCCAGTCAAATATAGCCGTTAGCAAATTTGATTGCCTACATCAATATAGTTGTTGCCTACTCAAATTTAGCCTTTGGATGTTCTGCTCTATCTATATATCATGCAGCTAGGATCTGATTCTTCAAGTTGTCCTGATGATGAACCACACTTGTTGGTTCCAAAGGCATCGACAAAAATATTCGAATGTGATTTACATCAAAAAATCTTCTCACAACTTGTTATGAATCACAAAAACCTCAATTCCACAAATATAAAATATATAGGAAGAAATTATTTTGATTATTAAAAACAAAATATATATGAAAAAACAATATCAACAACAATCTAATTCAATAATAATTAACGTATAGACAAAGAAAATAGATAAATTTCATCACTAAACTAGATTATATTATATAAAATTATATAAGTTACATTTAAAAAAAATGCAAAAATGTAAGCATAATTAATTATATAAAAGTTATATATAAATATATTGTATATAATTATATAATTTTTTAATATAAAATTTCTTTAATGAACTATTTAAAAATTATAAGATAAAAATTTAAATTTTTATTTTTAAATATATATTTAATAATATTATTTTTTAATGAATTATGTAAATATATATAAATTATTTTTTAATACATATTATTAATTGATTTTTTTTATATTAAAATTTCAAATTTAACTGACCATGTCTTGCTATGTAAAATGTGAATGGTATGGGTTTATAAATTTATAAAACTACTAATTTCAAGGAATGTGATGCATTTAAAAACAACAGAGAAAGTTATTGGAATATGTTAGCATTTATTTCTTGGCATTTTCTTTTTAGCGAAGAGATTGTTGGAAGTTTGGATCAATTCATCATCAATTTGCACAATAAAATGATTTGTAAACTATTTTTAATCTAGTGAACATTAAAATATCATTTCATTTATCGACCCCTGGTAGCTCAAATCTCCAAATCCAATGGGTTATAGGCTCACTGTTATGTTCCTATACCAATAGGTGTCATAATTTAAGATTGACTAAGTTTAGCTCTGTAATATGTACATACCTTTGCTTTCTGCAAATGTTTTTCATACTTGTAAAAAAAAAAAAAAATTAAAAGAATGTAAAGAGGGTATGTCCTAAAAGAAAAATCAAAGGACAAAAAGAGTAAAAAGGTAAAAAAAGATGGAAAATGAACCCCAAGAATAAGAAGAAAAAAAAAAAAGACCATGAAAGTGTGCGAGTGAAATGCCACTGCTATTTTACTAGTTGTATAATCATGATCATGTGCAACTTGTTCCTTATGCCATAATCCATGGTAACCAAATAGTTTAATATTGGTTATTCCATGTTTTGAATTTCATTGCTTAGAGATACATAATAAAATCTAACCAAACTGTTTAATTTTGGCAGATAAGTAGATAGGTAGAGTAAATAAAAGGAGTTCAACTGTTTAATCTGAGCCCTTGGATATAATAAGATTAGACTTAGATAGATTTCCATTGTAAAAGAAAAGAAAATTTTGATAAGGGTTTGCCAGTTCAAGTGCACCCTAATAAAAACTAGAAAAAATGGTAGGATGTGTAAGTGGGTAAGCAGGTGAATGGTTGCAGAATTATGTATGATGAATGATTAGTTAAAACTAATATGATTTACTTTCATCATCATATTTCTTTGAAAGTATGGATAACGAGGAGACATTTACAAAGTCAAGTCATTAATTCCCTCATTCATTTTATCCCTATTTCACTAATTTCCCACAAATAACAATCAAAGTACCTAAAGCCTTAAGTTAAAAGGGCTCAGAGCATTTCTCTGACATCTGGAGGGACCCGAACCTCGACCCAATAACTTGTAAGGTCTATGTACTAAAACTCCCTTATCAAAAGTCACCCCCTCCATCATTCATTCATTTTCCCTAAAAACCCTCTTTTCCCAAAGGTAAAACACTATTTGCCTAGGAAAGGTAATTATCCCATATAAAAACCCACAAATGCACCTAAGCCTAAGTTATAATGTTTAGATGCGAGAGTATGAATATATTTCAAAAACAAATTTACTTAGCGCATTTTTCATCTCCGTTTCCATTTCATATTAACATTAATTTATTATATTTAACTCCCTGAAAATACACCCCTTTCCCATATATATTATTAAAATTCCTAATGTTAATATCCCACCCTAATGGTTTGAAATATAAGCCATAATAATAGGTAATTAGATGGATTAATTAATCGATCTGCGATTAATTAAGAACCATAACCCTCCGCCACATTAAAAGGGATTAATTAATCAAACTGTGATTAATTAATAACCATCCTCCAATCAAATCATCCCTGACGTCATTAAATCTTCCTAATCTATAATTATTGTCCCATTAGGCCCGTCCATTAATTTCCGATCAAATCACTACCCTGATCACCATGTAATCTGACCCCTTCAGATCTAACAGTAGGTGCTCATATCGGGTGGCCTCCGATGCTAACCTTTACCCACCCAATGTGAGCGGTTTTACTGTTCACCTTACCGTTATGTGTCACCCGATGAATCGCATCGAACGGACCTCTCCCAATACCGCCAAGCCCTTAAAAGAGGTGCGATAGATTCCACTTACCGCTCTCACTAAATGACAAAACGTCACCTCTATTAATTGGCGCCAACTAGCACTTTTCCATTATACCCGCCAAAAGCATTGACTTTGCAAATAAAATAGAAAATACTCATTATTTTTGTTTTACCAAAGAAAGAACCTTTTGTTCTCCATGCACACATAGAGTACGTTCAAACTGTTAACCTACTTCCAACCATCAACCTCCAGAAGCCTCTGAACTCCAAATTACCATTCCAGACCCATGCACTCCCTGCGAACAATGCACCAGTGCCATTTATCCCTTCATACAGCCATAACTAGGTATTTGCCCCGTTTGAATAAAAAGAAAAATGATGATATAGCTGCGTTAAAGAAGCAGCTTAAGATCCCTCCTCTCCACCATCCTCAAACTACAGAAGTTATAGAAAGGAAGAAGGCGGAAAAACTTATGGACCTAGTACTTAAGTTAAATGATTAGTTAAAAGAAACTGAGAAGGAATTGAAGAATGCTATACAGTCTAAGTAGAGTGAGATGACCACCACTCCTCAAACTGTCATACCTACAGTTTCTACAGTAGTATCCTCCACTCTGGAAACTTCCTTGGCACCAACACTTCCACCAATGACAGCATTTCCAGTAGAAGATACTATTTCAACCACAGGCACATCAACCAATGCAGGGACATCAACAGAAGAAACAGATGAATTGATCAAAGCCATGGAACAAATGAGTATCCAGGCCATAGAACTGAAAAATCTCAAAGAACAAATGACAAGTTTGGAAACAAACTATGAGCTTGCAAAAATTCAGAATAAAGAAGAAGAACGGAAAAAAAAAAGGATGGAGGAAAGAATCAAAGTCCCGGAGAAGCACTTGACATTAGAAAAACGATTGGGAGATATGAAGGATATTTTGTGGGCCAACATCATTGATTCCATCAATGATGTCTGGCCTTCAATTCAAACTATTTTTGAAAATACTGAATTAATCAAAGTAGCTATAGAAGCTATACATAAGACTAAAGAAGAACTCGGAGATAAGCCTAAAGAGGAAAATCAGTTAATTAATTTTTTGAACAGCAGGAATAGGCACCAGCTAGAGGAGTTAGAGATTGAGGATAGACCAACTACTATTATTCAAATAAATAAAGTTCTTACTAAAAGGAACTTAATGCTTAATCTAGAGAAAAGGTGTCAGAGTATTCAGAAAAACATAGATAGTTTCATGTTGAAATATGGCATTTTGAGAGAGAAAGGCCTTCCTAGTCCACTGGTTATACATGATAAGTAATGACATAAGAAGATTATATTGAGGGATTAAATAAACAGGCCAAGAGTCAAGCAAGTTCTTCCAGAGTGAAAGGATTACCTACAGGAAAGGCACTTTATGATGGCCTGAGGAGTCTATTTTACATAGAACATGAAGTAAAACATCTATTCACCAGCAAACCCAATTTTGCTAAGTACACAGAAGCTGATGGAATTTACAGGAACATGATCAGGAGGAAATTACAAGATAATGAATGGTGGACCAATTTGACTAATTTACTATGAAGTTACTGTAGTAAATCTGTGGAGTAAAAGATGTTTACCAGGGTAAAATAGGTAATTCAGGATGAAAGGATGAAACAACACAGGTAAAGAGTATTAGTAGGTGAAGGTAAGAGTGAAGTCCAAACATAACTACCAATGCAAATGCAAGAGTCAAATCCAAGTTCCGGTATCCAACACATTCACAAGTAAAGGGATAGCAAACAATCTATTTTCCATCTATCTCTATCTTCGTGTGGAAGATAACTTTAGTTTCCTAGAATAAATCTCATATAATTATGAGATATTTTTTATGGATTCTTGTATAAATACTTCATAAATTGAATTAATTAGGGTGGATTAAAAAGAATTTCTGTAGACTTTTTGTTTTGAGCTAAAGGAGCTACTATAATCAAGGCTGGACTAGTTTATTGGATTAAATAAAGCTTAGGACATTTCACTATATTCATCTGCACTGTGGGAAACAAATAAGTATCACTTATCTAAGTTTTATTATTGTTTTCCTTTATGTCACGAAATATCATATGTGTTTCTTATAATTATTGAAAGAAAACAAAGAATAATATCATCAGAATTAGCTTAAGTGCTCTCTATTTTAACTGTTTTCTTATTTAATGTTTCTTATTAAATTGCATAAGTCTGGGAATTCTTAGTTGCTCCCTTACTTCTGTAATTCATTCCCTCTATTGGTCCTTGGTACAAAATTCTTAATTTCCCTTGCTATTTTCCAAACCTCCCTTCTTCACCTTAATCCCTGCTAAGGATTCTTCATTGCCCTTGGCCATGGTTAAGATTTCCATCCATTGAGACCTTCAGATTTGTCCTTGTTGTGCTAGCTTGCCTTGTGAACTCTTACCTCAGTGATTAATCAAATCTTGATAAACCTTTCCTACTTGACTTCATAGACCAATGGCCTGAATACCTTCTCTGCCCATCTGTTTCCTTAATTCCACCAAACAAATCAAAACAAATTCCTTAAGCATTAAGAACTAGCCTCGAATCCTAATTCAACAAAGTTAAATTATAAAGAGAGAGCCCTCTCTGAACTTAGGTTGGCTAGAACATGAGTCTGAAATATTGGTTTGTGGTTACCTTGGGTTATTCCTTCTTTAATAACTTCTAAGGAAAAAAACCCGAGTGATAACACCCACAATTCTTGATTCTCATTTGCACCGAATGATACTCTTCATCATATAAACCCCAACCAATTAACACCTCACCTCTAATCGAAACCAAATACAGGCTCTCTTCCGCAAATAATTTAGACGAGGAGGTCGGGGATGGGTTTTCATTTTCTTTGCAGTTGGTATTAGGGGTTCGAGGATAGGTTTTCATTTTCATTCCAATTGGTGTCGATTCGAGAAGGGACCAACAAACTAACTGGGGCCCACCTAAATCAGAGATCAGGCTAATCCTTACTCTTTCTCCTACGTGCATTGAGGTATGGCTCGACCTCGTAGGTTCGATCTCCCTCAACCAATCAGAACCATTTTCTACGCGTTTAAGCCCCAAGTGGTCTCGTCCTCTTGGTAAATTTTCTGCATTTTGGCTCGACCTTTGACCCCTACAATGACTCAATATAGGCCTAGAATTTGATGTCCTATAGGACATATTTTAAATTCTAGGATGTATTTGAAGGTAAGTGTAAATGTTTCCACGTCAAGTTTGATGTGTATTAGATATTTACAACATTTAAAAATGACGTTTATATTTGGATTTCATCCGTCAAAATTTATGATACCTATTTTGAGTTAGTAACGCTAGCTAGGGACCGGTGCACAACAGAGTTCGAACTTCGTAGAGTGTAGGGTTTTGGTTTGGAAAGATGAGAGAAGGACGAACGAGAGGAGTAGGGCAAGGCAGATATTGATTGCATGCCTTGTTGGAAAGGCGGAGGAGACAAAGCATGAATTCATACACAAAACACATGAGTTGCTGGTCTTCCATTGATCACAAAGCATGATACTTACAATGAACCCGGTGAAGGGTATTTATCCTTTTCCAACTAGCTACTTGCCTAAAATACCTTGACATGCTATCACACACTCAAAATCATCTATCACTTAACTCGAAACACTCAACCACTCAATCACTCAGTTAACTGACTCCCTATGTTTATCCAACTCCACATGCGGGAGCAATTACTATTTCTAACACTCCCCCTTAATTATGACCGCATGACTCAACATGATTTCACTATCACATAAACATGCCTATTGGTCTATGTCTTAGCTAGGCTTACAATGACTCAAGAATTTTACAATTTTGATTTTTTTTTTCTTTGCTTCCAGAATCTATATCCTCGAAATTGCTTCATTCTTTCTTAAACTTTCTTGTTGTAGGCATTATTCATTACTTTTTGCTATAATTTTACTTTGACTTGTTTTGAACCTGTTCTGAAAAACAATTGGATCATGTCTTCTACACCTAGCTCTTCAAATATTCATTCAACTATGGCCTGTTGCCACAACATTACATCCTCAAACTATCTTATTTTCTCTTCATATTCATTCTTTTCACTTTCATTATCAGGTACTTGTGATTTTTTCTTGTAATCTGCATACTCAAGATCATTATTCACCATTTCATTCAATTCTTTTATTCCAACTGCTACTTTAAGAATCGCATCAATTTGTTTTATTGGTTTCTGGATCCATTCTTCAATGGGCTTGAAATCTTCATCAAATTTATTAACAACCTTGTTTTCAACTTTTTCGCCCATGCTATTCTAAACACCTGCATATTCAAACACAATGTTAAAAACATCTTTAATATGACTCTCTTCAGTGAAAGCTTCCTTCTCAGCTTCTTCATTCTCTGCTTTCTTTTCAACTTCAATGAAACTATTTTCCACTATTATGTGGTCAGTGGATATTCCCATCAAAAAGTCTTCAATCACTTTATCCTGTCTTTGATCATCAAATGTTGTTAGATGACATACTACTTCATGAGTAGTTCAAACTGCTTCATATCTTGTTGCTATAGTGGCAGCTTCAACCTTCAATGTTTCATCAAATATTGCGCTTACCATATTGCCACAATCAATCCCTGTTTCAAAAAAGAAACCACAGATATCATTAACATAATGTTCATCCACACTATGACGGGATATCCGAGCATGAATGTACTCATTGTCAATTTCATTGACAATTTCAACTTCACCAAATCCATCAGCTGCGGCTAGATTCACCAATTCACATATAACTTTGTAGTCATCGTTCATATGTGTCTCATCACAGTGGGATTCACCATCATCTGCGTCATCCAAATGTGTCTCATCACAGTGGGATTCACCATCATCTGCATCATCCACATTACAATGGAGTCCTTGAGCATTTATTTGCTCTTGAAAGTTCCACATACAAAGGTTTCAACTTCTATTTCTGCAATATTTGTTGCATCGTCTTCATCCATATGCATGCTTGCATAATGGGTTTCAATTTTATGGTCTTGACAACCATCATCCACTTTTGAGTGGGCTTCTCCAAGCTGTGTTTTTCTCTCAGAGTCTTGCTCATATACTCTTAGATCTGCGAATGACTTCTTTGCTTGTGACATAACCTGTTGTTGCATGTCAATCTCCCTTGCACCAAACTCTACTTCTAGGAATTTCAATGCTTCCTTGGAAGTTGTAGCTTTTGCTACCCTACACAAACACTTCTCATCCAATGCTTGTTTTATAAAATTCAATGCTAAAACATCACATACTTTATCATATGGGTTATTAGAATCGTACACAATTAACTCTTTAGCTCAAAGAAAAGTTAACATCTTGATAACCTAATGATTAAAATATTCACCTGTAAACATAGGAGGTGGTAGCAGATCAAAGGTACACCAATCACCCTTAATTTCTTCTTTGCCTTCGGCTAGACTTCTCAGTTCCTCAGTTGCGGCCTGAACCTCTCTAACCATGGCAATGATCTTTGCCTCTTCTTTTCAATTTTTGTTATTAATATCCTTCAGTTGTGCTTTGTGACCCATGAATGTAGTCACTCCTTTTCTTATAGCTGTTTTGTTGATTGCATGCAACTATCTTCCGTATCGCCACCGAAAAAAAAAAAGTATTTTTCAATATGCGCCCCCATAAGGCACAATCTTCACCAAAAGAATTATCATGCTTGACAAAGCACCAAAATTTTACCAATAAATAGACGTTTGCAAAAGCCCAAAAACTTATTTCTAATCAAAAATCTTTTCCTTATAATAAACCTTTTATATTATGAAAATCCTTTAAAAAAAATCCTTTATATAGTAAATACCTTTTTTTTCAATTTTTTTTTTCTATATAAATATTTAAACGAAATTTTACATAAAAAAAAATCTCCTTTTATATATTACTCACACTCATAAACATTCACGTATTCCAAACACACTTCAATAATAAAGCTAGAGTCACACTACATAAAAAGCTTTACGAAGCCCCTTTTAAAACCTTTGAATATTTAAAACAAAATCTCATGAGTCAACTCTCACTTCATGACTTTGTTAATGTGACGTGGGCTGATTGAGGCCTCTGTGCTAATTCCCTTCACGACAACAATAACTTTGACCCACATGCATGTAAAACAGGGTAAGTCCAAGAATTGTAACGTGGTTCTCTGTTACACCTATCAGTGTTATAAGGCCTTGTATATCACAATATGTCGAAAAAGAGAAAAAAATTAATTCTTCTCTTTCACGGATTGTTGATCCATTTTCTTTACTTTGATAATAATTTATTGGAAAGGTGGAGGAGACAAAGCATGAATTCATACACAAAGCACATGAGTTGTTGCTCTTCTATTGATCACAATGCATTATACTTATAATGAACCTGGTGAAGCGTATTTATCCTTTTCCAACTAGCTACTTGCCTAAAATATCTTGACATGTAATCACATGAAATCAGAAACTCAAAGTCGTCTATCACTTAACTCACCTTGAGTCAACACTCAAACACTCAACCACTCAATCACTCAGATAATTGATTCTCTATGTTTAGACAACTCCACATGCGGGATTAATTACTATTTCTAACATATCTGCCTTGTTTATCATGTCTCGGAATTCGTGCCTCGAATTTTAGAAACTCTAGTTGGCCTCGACATTGTGATATTTGCACAACTTCTATATAGGCAAGGTTGTTGATGGGTTCATTTTTTGTCGATTTGAAGACGGAGGAAATAGAGGAGGAGAACGTACTTACTATTACGTCAAAGGTCTTTCAAACTTATCCTCAAAATCGAAACTTAGGCACGACTCTTTTTTGTTTTTTGTTTTTCATGTGACTCCCTGAGGTTGGGGTTTAGTTTGGCTTAGCTCCCAATTTTGAGTGTCAAGAATGGTGGAACAAGAAGAAGGAGGTCCATATGGGGAAGAATGGTGGAACACAGAGAAGGATATCCACAAGGGGAACTTCCATGGTAGTGAAAATGGAGAATCCAAATTGGTCCAAGGTGGAATTTCAAAGCTCCCACGATGATTTCCATCACTCAGATAAGCAGGGCCGGCAAAAAAATGGAAGAATGCTTAACCGGGTTTGGCTGCTAAAAGCCCATCGTGTCATTGACTACAAAGTCTTCTCAAGGTCGTGAAAAGAAAATTCACTTTGAGCAAGAATCAGAATCGTGTGACAGATGAGGACACACCAGGGAAAAGTAAATTGTACAAAGCCATTAGACGGTTTATGTTATTTTCCATCCTAATGTGAAGGTTTTATATTATGGCTTATATGAAAGGTTGGCACATTAGCCTCCATTACTTTGACTTTTCTTCGTTGCTGGACTTCCAGGGCATTTTGTATTCCATTTATTCTAAATGCATATTTGTCAAGGCCACTTATCTTACCCCTTCTCTTCAGACATTGGCCAACATTTTCATTGTGTTGTCTCTTATCCAATTGGTAGATAGATTGGTTTTGGGAATGGGGTGCCTGTGGATCCACTTCAAGAAGAAATTCGATGCCCCAATTCGAATTCTCAAGTTCTGTTGTAGATTTGGAGAACAATGTGACTACAAACTATGTGATGGTTCTGGTTCAGATTCGAATGTGTAATGAGATGGAGGTAAGCTTAAGCCTAAGCTAATGTGGGTTCTTTTGGTCTCCTCAACCTACATTATCTAACAATGATCTTGTTTTGTTATGTATTCTAGAAGAAAATCTAGGCTACATAATGCTAGTTTTGACGAGCAAAGGGGTTTTGAAATTCCAGGCCTGCTGGCTAGTAAGGGTTGAAGTTGGTGAAGTTGGATATTGAATTGAGTTGGAGCAAGATTGAGATACAAAGTTAGTGCTTAATGTTGACTGGAGAAGAAGATACAACCACATGATTGAACAACACCCAAATATCTTAAGGTAGAATAAACACATTTTCCAAGTATCTGATGGAGCCAACGACATCAATTAATTTTTTTATTAAACATCTACCCAAAATCACATAGATTATTTGCTCCATAATGGTAATTGTATCAATGTTTGTTCTCCACCACATACAGAGGACAAGCAACAAGGAAACCTGGTATTCATGGTTGTTTGCGTTGAAGGAATCATGAAAATTTTGACAGACAAGCTAGGCTACAATAGGTGTCCCACTTTTCTTTATGTCTGAATGTGTACATCATTGAGTCAACTTTGCTCAAGGTATCATATTACTTTTAACCATAATTTAAATGTTATGTTTTATGTAAAAAAATCTGTAGCTTTTGACTTTTGTTTATAGTGTGGAAAGTGAAAGATCCATTATAGTTTCAAGCATTCACATTTATGTCATTGCAAGATCAAACACTACTTATTGCAAATGCTTCTCCTACAAGGTATCGATCAGATCTTCCACCTACCCTAATTCATTATTATTATATTCGATTTCAAGCATTATTATTATTATAGCTCCTCAAACTCATTATTACCATTTATTTGCAGCAAGTTAATTATGACATCTAAAACCCATGATTATTCTAGTTGATTTCAGAAATTACTACAACAAGTGTTGGAAACCATTATTACAGTTGATTCAAACAAATTTTTACTTCTGACGTATTTCTGCTTCTATTACTAATCACAGTAAACTAATTTTCATGTTATGTTATTCAAAAATGAAAACTCAAAGGATATTTTGAAATGACATTTAAATATCTATTGTATGTAATATGATACTTACACATAGAAATCCATATATTATAAGACACATGCAATTATATTTTTTCCTGAAACATTTTTACAATAAATACATAGGTTGAGAAAGTATTTGTGTCCTGCCACTCTCACTTCGACTCGTAACTACTTGTTGAGGTTCTTTTTTATAACAAATACTTAGATTGAAGATTAAATGCACTCTTCATATATATTTATATATTATCTTTTCCTTTAATAAAGAGATCTAAAATTCATACTGAAGTAGTTGAACATTGGGACCTCATTACATCTCCCAATGTTTGTAGAGCATGATGCCTCATCATTTTATCATAAACATTCAAAAGTATGAAACCATCAAAAGTATTTCTAATTGAAATCATCAATGTACAAGAAAAAAATGTATAAAAGCCATACTCACATTACCACCGAAAGGAGAATTGAGTAATTGATCTATAATGAATCGAGTGAGGCCTATTAAATGCTCTATTTAATCAAGATATTGTGACAACTTACTTTCCAACTTCTTTCCTCATCGTGTCAATATTTATTATTCATTACGAGGAGTTTCATCTTTCTAAATGTCATACTTTTACAATGTGTTATTATTTTCCAACTTCTTGTCTAATAATGGTGATTAAGGATTTTTATCATTTTAATCATATGGCTTTGTTTAGTGTTCTTTACATGTTAACATTTAAGTATATAATCGAAATTATTAATCTCAAAAGCTGAAAAATCTTATAAAGTCTTAAAAGTATGGATGAATGCTATTTAAAAACATCTATGTTAGCTTAGGAAAACAAGGCACTCTCAGAGGGAGGAAGCTGAGATGTAAGAGTAGTTTCTAGATAAAGGAAGATTGACACTCAGAAAATTGAGTAGAACGTAAAATGAAGGACATGAAAAGTTCAAGAAAATCATCTTCATTTGACAGATATAGGGGATTTGAAATTCCAGGTCTGATTCAATCCATTAGCCAAATGCATGGGCACTCACTTGTCTCTGCAAACAAGATTATTTTCGTGGCCCACAAATAAAGTTGTCAGGAAAACTAGTATATCAAATAAAACACATGTGATATTAGTATTCAGAAAAAACGAGATTACATGGCACGGCCTCTGAGAGCCCGATCGTAATTTTTACACCATATTGGGCCCTTTCCTCGGTCTGGTTATTTCATTGCATTGGCTGCCCTGACAATTTTACAAATAGTCTATTTAAAGAACAAAACATAAGTGTATTTAAAAAACAAAGCCTAAGAGAGTGAGGAAAATGATTCCTCTACCACAATAGCCTTCGGTCGAGTTTCAAACATTTATAATTACATAAAAATCAAGAGTGCTTGGAAATTTTCATGATCTCCTAATCATGTATCCTCATTGCTACAACTCGTCCATCCGCAATCTTAGTCTTCTTCCATGCATTCATGTTTGAGTGAGATTACAACTACACATATTTCACCACCACCTTCTGAGCTTTCTTCTTTTGGTTTGGACTTTTGTCATCTTGGTTCACTTCCTCTAGAAGCTTTCAAGCTTCTTTTTCTTGCTTGGTAGTTTCACAATTGTTCACTATTTTTCTGAAAATTCTAACCACAACCACAATAGTGGAATTGTTGTCTGACGAGAAATCTTTCCTCTTTCATGTGCTCTAATACCACTTGATGAGTTACAAATTCTAGTAATGTGGCTCAAATCTCCTAAACCTCTAAGTTATGGGTCCATAATTCTTGATTCTTACATGCAAGAAATGAGACTCTTCATCATTTAAACCCCAACCGAGCACTTCACCTCTAATCGAAACCACATACAGGCCCTCTTCCGCAAACATTTCACTATGGGAGGTCGTGGTCAGGTTTTCATTTTCTTTGCAGTTAGTCTCGATTCTAGGAGGGCTTGTCCACCCGACTAGGTCGCACCCGAGTCAGAGGTACGGGTGGTGGGAACTCTTTCCCATAATGGCATTGAGATATGGCACAACCTCATAGGTCCCGACTCCCTAAACAAATCAGAGCCATTTTGTAACAATTTCGATTGATAGAAAATGTGAATAATAATTTTGATTGATAGAGAATATGAATCATAAGAATATCATCAATTACAAACAAGCTTCATTGTGATCAATATTAAACTATTGTCTTCTATTGTTCGTATTGTCACACCTATTAGTTTTTCCATTTTCTAATATCGATTATATGAAAAGAGTAGTTGGAATCATAGACCATTCAAATATTTAACTCGAGCTATTGTAGTAAACAACAAACCTTGTCTCTATTTCTCTCTAATATTAATACTAGTATTCTCCAAAGTCAATCATTATGTCTCATGGAGTGTTAAACCCCAAATAATTTTCAATGATAGTTACTTTCTATTACCGCCTTTGAATGAAAAGTAATTAACAATATTGAATGATCAAAAATGGGAATAATAAATTATGAGCCTCAGTATTACGACAAGGATGTTGCAACTTCTAAACTAACTTTACTTTATCAACTCGGGATTCTGTACAAACATGGAGGTGACAGTGCTATACACACAACAGATGCAACATTCTACTCATGTCACTTCGCAACTGGGGCACTAGACCACTAAGGTCCTAGACCAATCTTCTATTGACTAAAATGAGTCTCATCACTAACAGTGAATGTAAATCTAGTTCTAATGCAAGAAATTAAATGCTTTCCTATTTACGAAATCAAGGTTGCTGAATGATAAATGCTATCAAATGCCATAAATCATCTACCTAGGCAACAACACAAATTACTTGCCCAAAAGAACTAGTCTAATTCTACAAATGATCATCTAGCTATTTAGACTATTTGGACATGGGAAGTTGTTCTATCATTCTATGATTTATATATGCGAGCACTAACTATTTCATTTTGTATTTGAAGAAAAGAGTTTTAATTTCTAAATTCAGAAATGGAAATGCTATGCTTATTCTGTTTGATCTTGTAGAGGGGAAAGGTATGGGAGAGTTGATCTCAGGTGGAAATGATAGGCATGGAATCAAAGATGAGTGCCTAACCTGCTCTCATATGATCATTTTTGGTCAAAACAAAGTCAAACAGGCTGCTATAGGAGATCTTATAGCTGCTACAAGTTGTCCTAGTTTGCTACAAGATCTCTTATTTTTCTATAGGAAGTTAGCTGAAAGCTTTAGGAGGAAAAGAATAGTGGAATTAGGTGCTAGAGAGATGTATGACAATGAGAGAAGGTGTAGTGAAGGTGAAAATTTCCCGAGGCTAAGCCCAACACTTCAGGGAGGTTGGATTTGCCTAAGTGGCTTCTCATGGTGGTTTCAAACCCGATATTTGGACTATGGGCTAGTATGCCTTGGTAGAAAGTGGAGAAGACTTATATGAATCTAGTTGGATGATTTCCTCACTATAGATCAACAATCCCAACAAACAAACCTAGTTTTCTCTTCATTTATCCATTACTACCTATCATTGACATGGAAAAGATTAATTGAATTTGAGAAAGTTGATCTATCTATTTCTAATGACTAGATCTATTAAATGAAATTCCATTTTAAGCTATAGCAAACTCAAGAAACAAAAAAAAAATGCTGCAAGTGCTTCCAAGAAATCATAAAAAATGATCTATTTAAAAATGAGTTGTAAGCTATGCAATGACCAAAAGACAACTATGTTTTTGGGGCTGTGAGAATGGGACCCTCTAATCATGATCCCGTGAGGGAGATCAAGAAGAGGCCACTCTCACAATATTTTCTGGAGTACCTTCCTTCACTGCTGCACCTGTTATTTACTTCTTCAAACTAATGGAAACAAGATTAATAAACCATTCAAATACTTGTTAAGCTAAAAAAAACATAAATAACTTCATCAACTAACTATCATTTTAATCTAATAATATAGATAACAAAAGAGGAGCTTTTGTTGCTAGGGTTGGGCCGTAACCCAAGAGCTTCAACCCTCTGAGTCAAATCAATGCTGGATCAAGGTAAAATTTCTCACTATCATCAAAATGTCAAATACAACAATATAATAAAAGTCACAATATTACAGTTCAAATTGTTTCTTGGCTACATAAAAAAAAAATCGAATCCTAATGAGTCCCTTGGATCTCTTATTTATACAAAAATCAAGCTCCCAATAGCTCCCTAGAAAATAGGGAGACTTCTCTCCTTAACTCAAGAATAACTCTTTCTTAATTGTCACTGGCTAGGTCGCCAATGGACTCAGATTACTTGGCTGCTAGTAACTCTCAATTGATGAGATGTGGTGGTGGAATCTTTGAATGATTTGAGGAGTTAAGGAGGGAGACCAATCTCCTAAAATATTTCTTTCTTGCCCACTTCGAGTTCCTAAACTTAAGTCAACCCAAAACTGCTCCAATTCTTGCATTTAATACATATTAGGCCACATGATATAGTAACTCAACTTCACCCTTCTCATTAAGAAAAATATAAAAAAATATGTAAATAAATGTTAGAAAAGTCGATTTTAATAAGTTGGAGAGTGGAATTGTGACCCATATAATTTACAAATTGATGAACCTCATCATCAACCCCCTATTGAAAGTGTTTCTCATCCTCTGAGAAACTTAGTCTATATCCATATCTTTCGTAGCTCTTGTGGCCTCTTTTTATCGAGCTTCCTCTTGAGGATAGAACCTTGCATTTTTCTCTATCTCCTTCCACTGATTTCTTTTCTCTTCTTTCTTCCTACCTTATAACACACCCAATAGCAAGTGTGGACTAAGTTTTATTCCAATCAAAATTATCTTTAGTCTTTGCATGGCACTCTAATACAAGGGGGTCCTTTCCAATGCATTTTTGAATCTCTAAGGGGTGTGGTACCCTTTGATCCTTAGATAGTGTGGTGGGTTGCTCCATCTCCTCTAGCATGCTTGCTGGCTTTCACTCCAAACATTTGTAAAGTGTTCTCAAAATGGGTGATGGCCTGTTCTTGTGTAGCCAGGTATCTTGGTGCAAGTTGGGCATCATTGGAAATGATGTTGTGGTTACTAATGACAACCATGGAATTCATTTATTCTGCTTTGATGTAGAGGGTCTCTCTTTCTTCTTTTTCTACTATTCTCTTTAATTCCTCAGCCCTAGCCTTCTCATGACCCATCCATGATGAAAGGGTCATTAGCTGCAAGTCCCCCACCTTTGCATTGGGGCCCCAAACATTCAAATCTGTGAAGGAAAAGTTGTGTAGGTAAAATTCAAATATTTTGGCCTTGTTTTTGAGGATGCTCTTGTCACATAGCTCTATCAATTGTCTATAGACTTGGAATGGCATGGTCCCCTATTGTGAAAGCCATTGATCCTTAAGGCATAGTGCATATGATTTGGATGGCATCCTGTGCGGAAGTACCGCGATGGACAAGCTTGGCATGGTGGCCAATTCACTCTCTTTTTCTTGCAATTTCCTCCTCAGCCATGTGTTTTCTTCCTCTAATTGATATCTCATGATGTGTTCTTTGTCTCTCAACTCAATCAACTCCCTTCCAATCTCTAGGAGTATTTCTTCCATATGGCCCACATCTTCAACTTTCTTTGACTTGACAATTTTCATCTAGTGATGTGTTCTTTCCCTTTAATTTTTAAGCTCAAAGAAGAGAGGGATTGCAAATTTTTGTGGTTTTACTCTGCCTGCCACAATGAACTTGTAGTAAGAACTTATATTTGGTTGTGGGCTAGGCTCCTCCAACTACGGAAAATATCCATAGTATGATTTTGGAGAAGACGACCCCTCCTAAACTTGTGGTGCTGCCTCTATGCCTTCTCTCTACCCCTTTTGTCCTTCATGTAGTTTTTTCTGTGTTTCCTATAGCAGTGACAGTGTTTCGTGTAGCACTCTGTAGGCGTATTGTAGTAGGATTTTTCCTTTCTGTAAGAGGGTCACACGTGCCTTGATTTTATTTGTTGATGATGACCTAGTCATAAGCTTCCTAACATAGGTGATGGGAGCCTTTGGGTTACTTTTTGTGATGTGTCTTCCTCACTCTTCATTCCCAAGGAACCTAGCTCTTCTTTCTCATTTGGTGACTCTCCAATTAGGATGGGAGTTATTGTAGGTGTTGTGGCCTCACCTACTTGATCTTGGTGCTTCTTCTTGTTTTAAAATACAGGAGACTCTGCCTTTGTCATTTTCGCTTGGACTTGATGGGTGTTATTAAGGTAGCCAAGGCAACAGTTGCCTCATTTTCAATGGGCTCAGGAGAAAATCATGGAGATTTATCCCCTTCTCTAGGGGTTGGTCTCTACCTCCTTCTTCTTCTTCTTCTTCTTCTTCTTCTTCTTCTTCTTCTTCTTCTCCTTCTGCTTCTCCTTCTGCTTCTCCTTCTCCTTCTCCTTCTCCTCCTTCTCCTTCTCCTTCTCCTTCTCCTTCTCCTCCTGCTCCTCCTTCTCCTTCGCCTTCTCCTCCTTATCCTCCTCCTCCTTCTCCTCTCCTTCTCCTTCTCCTTCTCCTTCTCCTTCTCCTTCTCCTCCTGCTCCTCCTGCTCCTTCTCCTTCTCCTCCTTCTCCTCCTCCTCCTTCTCCTCCTTCTCCTCCTTCTCCTCCTCCTCCTCCTTCTCCTCCTCCTTCTCCTTCTCCTTCTCCTTCTGCTCCTCCTCCTCCTCGTATTCCTTTTCTTCTTCTTCTCCTTCTTGTTATCCTTCTTCTTCTCCTTCTTATTCTTCTTCTTCTTCTTTTTCTCGTCTTCTGCTTCTTCTCCTTCTCCTTCTCCTTCTCCTTCTTCTCGTCTTCTTCTTCTCGTTGTCGTTCTTCTCCTTCTCCTTCTCCTTCTCCTTCTCCTTCTCCTTCTCCTTCTTCCTCTTCTTCCTCTTCTTATTCTTCTTCCTCTTCCTCTTCTCTTCCTCTTCTTCCTCTTCCTCTTCCTCTTCTTCTTATTTGTTTGTTCCCACCTCTTCTTCTTTTTCTATTCCTACCTCCTCCTCTTCTTCTTCTTCCTCTTCTCTTGCTTCCTCTTCATCACTAGAAGTTGGGGTCCCACCATCTTCAAGGGTTCATATTACAAGGATAACCTCTCTATCCATGTCTCTAAATGTGGACAAGAGAATAGGAATTATCAATTTGCTCAAGACGTCCTCCAGTATCAGTTTAAGGAGTCCATGATGTGCTACTTGATGGTGTTTCCCTTATTGTACTTTATGGCTTATGTCTATCATTGACTACAATAGGAAATATGGCACACTGAGCCTTTAGTTCATGGGTAAATCCTCTCCATATCTCAACTCATGGAGACTGAATTGGTAGTCGTAGAATACACTGAGCCTCCCTTCAGAGGAAACGTAATAGAGGATGTAGTAGCTCACCTCATCCTAAGGATAGGGATGACTCTCCCTCCTGACCCCATTTTTGTCTTCAATTGGCTCTTCATCCTTTAGGAAGAAATTTTTCTTCGAAAATGTGTTGCTAGCCTTGTCCTCCCTTCTCCATTGTACCCCTTTAGGAAGTGTGGTTACTCTACTGATCACCTCAGGGTTGATTGTAATTAACAACCCTCTGACCACAGTGGTAGCACTTGTTCTTCCCTAAGGGTTGAGTGCCACAGAAAACTCATGGGCTATATCATCATCGTACCCCTTGATCAAATGAAAGAATTCCAACCGGTGACACCTCCTAAAGATATCTACGATGAGGGGATGTAGGTGGATCGCATATGTATTTGTGAGTTCCCTTATATTGAATCCTCCTCCCATTTCTCTTCTCTGGTTAGAAAAACACAGGACATTTTGTAACATAGCTTTAGTATGAGTTCAGGGTGGCTAATATTTTAAAATAATTTTGGGAGATGATGGAAATTTATACCCTATTCTATATCCACGTGATTCCCTTAAATTCCCAAAATTTTGCCTAATCTCAAGCCCACTGTAATTGCTAGAAGATTTCAGGGTCTTTTCCTTTTTTACTTTCTCTAGTTATTAAATCATGAACACAATAGAGATGGGCCACTTACTTTTCACTGTGATGGTTGGGATGAATATAATTGCCAAGCAATTTGACCCTAAGCATCCCCTTGTAGACTTCATTTGGAATTCCAGTGTTTCTTGTAGCTTTTTGGGTTTCCTGTAGGGTGGCCAAAACAGGGTTTGCTTCTCCAATGGCTCTCCAAGGTGGTCCCGGTCTCTTTGATATCGAAATGAACTGTGAGTGCATGAAATTTTGGAATTTTATGCTATTTATGGTCGATCTTTTCGAGTGTTGTGTTGGATGGTAATGATATGAGTTTCCTCATTGGGACCGTTGGCCCACAATTGGTGATCATGCAGTCTCCCTTGTAACCATCACCCACCCTCACATAACTTAATCAACCACCTTTTTGACTGATGCTCATTGATTTGACACTCCAATGTGGCATTCTGACTGGGAGTTCAATTTTTAATCTCGAGATGACAGTGGCCAAGTTAACTCGCCACCTCCAACTTATAAGAAAGAACTTTTTCAACATTCATACATTTTTATCATATCATTACTTGGGGAAGAGTTCGATGAGGTTCCATACCTGTGCCTACCTTTGTTGATTGATGCATGATGGAGGATGGCTTGTTGTTTTACTTTCTGAGGTAAGTGTTCCTCTTTGGTCATTTTTTGTTGATTTCCTCCTGCTTATGTAGTTGTTTGCTTGTTTCATGTGTGCAGGTTCTTGGTATATCCTTGCTACTACTACTGATGTGGATCTCTTCAGAGATGCTAGAGCTCCTATTTTCTTTGGTTGTAAAGGAGAATGCAGGATTAGGCTAGTTGCAGTGATGACACGGGCTACTACAGGAAACCTTGTAGCTTCCTTTTTCTTCATTATTTATTGATTTTTTTCTTAGAGGAAGGCTCAGTAGTGGTGTAAGAGTTGATGATGGTGGTGAACGCTCATATGGAATAGTGGATGGTTGGGGCCAATAATGACATGTCCTCTAGACCTCTTTTTTATTTTTTCACATTTTTATGTTTTTTTTTATATGGACAAAGTGGTAGATATGGATATGACTTGACGTTGGGTGAGAGACAGTGAGGTGTAGGGTCCCAACATAACCTAGAATATTCCTGCATAGTTGTTTTCCTATCACGATCCCTTTCCTATAGAATTTCAAGAGTCATGATATTACGGGTATGTTATGATGCTAATGTGTTGGATGAGATGGAGCAAGAGATGTAGACTACCAGACTAAGATTGAAACACTATAATTTGGTGTAAGAGAAGATCAACATACAAGTATTATATGTTTGCCATGCATGTATGTTATTTAATGGATTGTTATATGCAATAAGGTTATATACATGTTTGTCATTTTATTGTTGTTGTGCTCACATGCATGGTAGATGCTAGTGATTCTATCTGTTCATATAGTCATGAATGATAGTAACTTATTTTTATATGCATTTTTGTTGTTTTTTTATGTTAGTTAACTTGACAATTATGTTATATGTTAACTTGTTGATTGTTATATGATAGTTAACTTGATCATTATGCTATATGTTGTTGATGAGTATGTTATATGCTAACTTATTAATGTTATATATTAGTTAACTTGATGATTAGGGTAATTGCAACTAAGATGTTGATGTTATATGTATCATGCTAAATTTGATATTTAGGTATGAGTCAAAATATTTGTGATATTGTGTTATACTAATCTAGAATATATGTGCATATGTGATTGTTAGGCATCAATGAAATTTGTTTATGAGTTTATGATGTGAACATGTTAGCTAGTTATAGTTTTGGATATCATGACCTTATTTATGGTTGACATGATATGTTTTGAAGTTATATCATGCCAATCTATATTGATTGGGTGGACGAGATAGCCTCCCCGCCTCCCCTAAGATACATTAAGGTATGATATTGCTTATGTCATGTATTTGGTGCTTAGCTTTTTGATTATGTTGTCTAATTGGTGTTTGAGTGTTTGATGTCTATTATGTCGTCTAGTTGATTTATTTAACATGCTATGTTTTCAAGTTGGTTGAATGTTTGATGACTTGCATAATATGGCTATGTGTATGTAAGATGGCTTGAAGGAACGATCGTGTTTTAAGATGGTTGTACTAGCACATACATGTTGAGAGAACTGATATGTACTTGAGTGTAACATTATGTATTATGACTGATGAATGTGAGTTGATTTTGATTATGATATGGTTTTTAGACTTGGTGAATGTTGATTTCCATGTAATAGATATGCTACCTTGATCTTTGGAACATGTGATCGACATGTGTGAACAACTGCAGGAAACATGTTTGGTATTAGCATGCCAAGGTAATAGTTGATTTGTTTATATAACTATCCATTCGATGATGTGGTAGTACATAGTAAGACTCAGTTGCAGTAAGGTAAAGGTAAAACAAAGGAATTGGGTGAAAATTCCTTTAGCTATGTATGGAAACCTCAATTCCAAACAAATGAGTGCTTCACATACATGAATTATTCTTAACTCTTATTTGTTTGAAATTATGTGGATATGTGCTATATTCATGGACATGCATTTGATAAGTATAATAGTTGGTGTCTAGTTATAACTACATCTATCAAGGGAACTAGAGTCTCTTGAGACATGGAAAAAATTTGTTCAGCTACAAGGCAATGTGCTTGGCATAAGAAGGTAAGCTAACTCGTATATTGTTATACTTATTTATACATTGACAATTATATGATTATGATAGTATGATGTAGGGACTTGCATGGAAAGAGAGATCGCCATTTAATCTTAAAGAAGGCTCAGGTTGAGCTTTCCTTGAGAACCATGGGATTGAGTCATGATGTCTATTATTATTCTTGTGGTCTTCGTATTTTGTGATTTGTTGAGCTTCATTTTCAGTTTTTTTTTGTGTCTGCTGCAAGGCCTTGCCACTTTGTTGTGTTGTTGTATTCTTATTGATTTTCATGATCTTATTCTTATTTCCTTCTAGGTATTTACTTTTATTTTTTGAGTCTTTGGAATTGGTTTGGAAAGAGGAAAGCTAAGGGAGCTCGAGAAGAGTTGAATCAAACCCAACAGGTGATGTAAGGCCTAGATGAATCTCAGTGCATGTATAAGAGAAACTGAAGGAAATAGTATGACATATAGTTGGATTGCTTGGGTCCATTGGTGTCCATGGATAGTGGAAGCACAGTCATGATAAGGGTAACAAGAAAGGTGAAGTAAATGGAAATAAGGCATTAGATGCCTTGGCTATGTTAGGAATGATTATTCTCAATGCAGTGCATGGTGCGCACAGATAAAGAGAGTTATCTTAACCTTGACCTTATGCTATCTGGTAATTATGTTATGACGATGATTATGTTGATGTTTATAAATGTATATATGTATGTATCTATGTATGTATGTATGTATGTATGTCATTGTCTGATAGTGCTCTTAGTGGCCATCCTTGTGGATGAATGATTGCTTATGTTGGTGAATGACATGAAGAGGTTCCTAGCCTTTTGGGGAATCAAGTGGGAAGGGTAACCCTGAAAGATATACAAGGTCAGTATCATGTGGATATGAATTTATATTATATTCTTGTACTATGCCTATCTTTGTGTTATGGATAGGTATGATGGATACATGAGTGGAATGAAAGTACTGTGATCAACAACATGCTGGAACATGCATGAATAACGGAAAGACACTAGAGGCAAGTTTGCTTGGTAGAGTCAGTGTGTGGTCTAAGGATGTGAAGTACTATTACTGCACATATGTTGTACATGTTGCACATGTGATGTTCTATATATAGGGTGTTGTGTACAAAGCTATGCATTTATGGTATTGTGTAAATATGATGTGGTGTGTCTGTTGTGTATATGGTGTTATGGGTATATTTCATATGTAGTTTTTGGCATAGATGGTTCTATGTAAATGTTGGATATGCAATGATGTGTAATATTGTACGATGTGCATGATGTATATGTTGTCTTGTGTGCATATGGTGCTATGTGCATGTTAGATATGTGGTGTTGTGTGCATATGGTGTTATGTACATGTTGTATATCAAGTGCTATGTACATATGGTGTCACGTGGATGTTTTACATGTGGTTCTATGTAAATATGGTGAGGGTGCATGGTTGTACATGTGGTGTTGTGCACATGTTGTACATGTCATGTTGTGTGTAGGAGGTGTTGTGTAGATGTCGTGCGCATGGTGTTGTGTACATGTGGTATTGTCTACATGTTGTACATGTGGTGCAATGTACATGAGCCATTGTGTGCACATTGTGCAAGTGGTGCCATATATATGTGATGTTGTGCACATGTTGTGTAGGTGGTAATATGTATAGGTGGTACTATGTACATGCTATACATATGGTACTAGTGTACATGTGGTATTGTGTGAATGTCCTACATGCTTGTTTGTGGGGATGCAGTACTATGTATGTGCATTGTGTAGTTGTCATATTTTGACATGTGTACTCATTGTGTTCTACTCTGTGTAGTACATGTATTGTGTTGTGTTGTATATCGTGTATAGATGTATGTGTTCTGTTGTACATTGCGTGCAGGTGTGTGTTGTGTTGTACGCCATGTGTGGATGTACGTGTTGTGATGTATGTTGTGTTAATGTGTATGTGATTGAATAGAAGCAAAGGAACTGGGTGCTTTCCAGGTGTGTCAATCAATTTGGTGTGTGTATAGAAAGAAAAAAGGAAGAAGTAAGGATTGATGAAGGATAAATATTAGTATTTTATTTCAGTTTTAATATACATATGATCTATGATTCTAATTTTTGATAGTTATATGTGCTCTATGATTCTAGTTTATGATGGTTGTGTTTTGAGCTAACCTAATGTTATATACAATGATTTGATCAAAGATGCTAGTTTTACTTATTATGATAGGAAGTAAAAAGGATTGCAAGTGTACTTTATTGTGGAGCTACCAATGAGGTATAATGTGAAGTTATGTCAATTTACTTTAAATCTAATGGAAGTTAAGTTATTGGCACAGGAAGAATGGAAAGGCCTAATTGGGTGGTTGGAACTAACTACAATAATTAGCACCGTCAATGAAAGGAATTGGAACATGTAGCAGTATGATGGTAAAGCACTTCATGAGCAATGACATTATTGGAAACTGGTACCCAATAGTATCCATTGATTTCCATGACCATTTTATGACTGGTATGATAGTTTTTAGGCAAGGATATGCCTTGGTTTCTATACATTCTAATGTAAGGAAACGTTGTCGAGGTATGGACTCCCTAGGATGGGGATGCTACACAGTTGCTTGGGCGATCCACTCACCCCATTTTGTGCAATCACACACCTTCTCATGCAAGGAGACCTTGTCGCGGGATGAGCTGCCTGGGATGGGTGTTCCAATGGAACTTGGAAGGTGTGTGACTGCATGGGAGGGGGTGGCTGGATCACCCAAGCGATTGTGTAGTAGAGAAAGGAGGAACGGGGATATTTTTTTTGGTCA